>CM053605.1:7584017-7765962 GCA_028646535.1 Procyon lotor | reverse complement strand
TCTTGAACACAAACTATAAAGCTTAGAAGAACGGCGTAACATATGTAAAGAAATATGACAGATAAAAATCCAACAAACTTTTATCAAATTATTAATTTTGTTGCCCAAGCTCCCTAGTCCATACCACTGTTTATTTAAATTTATTTAAATTGTCATTCTTCACCCACGCCAGTGAAATGATACCATTAATACCTTTCCATTGCTCATGACAGTATCCTGAGCCAAGGCGTAGCCCACCGTCAAGCTGGAAGATGGTGTTTGGGAGTTTGGTAAAATGGGCAGCCCTTTCCCCCAAATCAAGCCAAGTAAATGTTACTCACCATCAGACCTGCTCCTATAATCCCTGGGAACCACCACTCAAAGCAAGAGATGGGGTTGTGAAAAGATTTGCCTTCATACACAAAGCTGACAATGAGAGGAATTGCATTGAGAACAATTCCCAGTAGAAGTAGAACCAACAAGCTGAATCCATTGCAGGATGTCCATCCTTCACAGCAGGTCATGGTCACCCCCTGGTTCCAATGAGAAATCCTGTCAATGTGGCTGCTGGTGTGGCACTGTCTTGCCTTTTGTCCTGAGCCTTGTAGTTAAAGTTTAGAACTTATGAAAAATAACTCCGGGAAGTTCAGAGTCCATTCAGGAGGGCAGGGCATTATTATGAGAACTGTTACAGGAAGTAAATTGGGTTTCTTTCTTTTTTTTTTTGTAGTTTGTTAAATATTTATTAATGACAACCATTTACAATTCATACAAAAAATATTGCCCTGACATACACAAAAATTTCCTGATAATGTTTATTAAAAACAGCTACTCCCACACCCCCCAACACGTCCACCCCAATATCTACACCGGCTTAATCTGGAAATGTAATCCAGTAAGACTGAAGACAAAACACTTCAGGTCCTGGGCAAGATAATAAAATATGTGTAAGCCTTCTGGACTGGTCCAGAAGGGACCCTTCTGGACCCTCGGATTGACTGATATCAATAAGAGAGTCAATTTTTGATGTTGTTAAAGAAATGTATTCATCTCCAATGACAATTTCAGGTTCCTGCCAGCCCAGCCTATCAGGAGGAGGCCACAGAACACCATCATCTCTAGTTATCATACTGCCATCAGTTATTGTCCTCAATATCCATCACACTTTTATGTACATAAGTCTGATCATGACATCATTTGTGTAATTGCTGTACATCTCAATTTCCCATCAGGTGGGAACTGAAATTGCAAGAATATGTGGTCAAACTTGCCTTTGTGACCCACGTAATAACTCAGATAAAGGTCACTCTCCGCGGCTCCATAGGGGAAGGAAGATGGGGGAGAAAAAAACTGTAGTTTCTGTTAGATACATTTATCCAAGAAAATAAAGAGATGAAGACTAAAAAAAAAAAGCAAAGAAGAAAAAGGATGGTTTTAGGATATGTTGCCTTAATACCTTTTACTAGTATACCTCATAGAAAGTGAAAACAAGAATATCCATTTTAGGGGCTCCTAGGTGGCTCAGTGGGTTAAAGCCTCTGCCTTCAGTTCAGGTCATGATCTCAGGTTCCTGGAATCGAGCCCCGCATCGGGCTCTCTGCTCAGCAGGGTGACTGCTTCCTTCTCTCTGCCTGCCTCTCTGCCTACTTGTGATCTCTCTCTTTGTCAAATAAATAAATAAAATCTTTAAAAAAAAAAAAAAAAGAAGATCCATTTTATATAAAGTATGTTTTCCTGTATGCTCTCATACACAAAATTGAAAAAAATTGTTTGAAGTCATATTATTCCAGTCTTATAGACAAATCCATTAGGAAGTGGCCCATCTAAGCCTAGTAGGAGTTTCTGTTAACACTGGAAGACTGACAGTGTTCAAGTATGGAAACCAGAATGAAACAGGAATAGGAGAAAGATAGAGGCACAGATCATCATGTCTTACTTTCTTTGAACCTTGAGCACTTACTTGCTTACACACAGTACTCATGCTAATTGGCCATCGTAGATCAACAAGAGGGCTCTGCTTATGGTTGTTACTGAGAGATTCAAGGACACAAACGATTTCCATCCCAGCTTTCACAATTGTGAGGCAGAGTAAAAAGATGTGGTGAGTCTTAACATTTTTTTGTCCAGAGGAGAGCCACATCACATCTTTTCACATTTTCTTGGCCAAATGGTCACTCAGTGATGCTTGAGTTCATGTGCATGATAAAATAAAAACCGATGTGTGTCCAGAAGAGAGTCAAACATTAGACAGCTCTAATACCTATCATGCCTTCCTCCTGCTGCTGAGTAATCACCTTTGCAGCCCAGAGCATGGTCTCAGCAGATGCTGTTGGATATGATGAATGGATGGATGAGTGAATGTAGAAGTGGGGTCAGTATAATGATCTCAGGGTCCTGGCATCTGGACCCTGGCATCATGGTCTTGGGAGAGGAGCATGCCAACCTGTAGTTGGCAGGAGGGCACATTGCCTGGGTTCCACTGAGTGACCCTGAAACATCAGTTCCAGTTTCCAGTTCCAAACAAATTAAGACTACCCCAACCATCAAACATAAAAATAAAAAGTTATAAAATTAAATAAAAAGAATACCTAACCCTTCACCATAGCACACCACTGATAATGATGGAAGGAACACCAGTAGGGAAGATCACGCTACAGCAACACTGAGAGAAAGGGGGTACTTCCATTATATGATTTGTATACTACTGCATGGCTGAGGTATCTAGAATAATTTAATATTTATTTTATAAAAATTAATGATTAATGGGGGCACCTGGGTAGCTCAGTCGGTTAACGTTTGACTCTTGATATCAGTTCAGGTCTTGATCTCAGGGTTGTAAGTTCAAGTCCCACACTGGGCTCTGCACCAGGCCTGGAGCCTTCTAAAAAAAACCAAAACAACAAAACAATAACAACAACAACAAAATTACCATCCCATTGAATTATACAAATTATATGACTGTGGAATTATTATGGAATTATAATAATATATAAATAAATTATATATTTATTACTGAGATGACTCCACGGGAAAAGTAGTTACTTATTTTCAGATGTGGACTTCACAATTTTAAATCCTTTCCCATCTTCATAAGAAGCTGAATTAAAGAACTGTTTAGGTACTAGTTTATTCATAGAGACCCGAATTTGTTAGACTCTACCTGACTTCAAGACTCTAAGACCAAAACTAAATAGCAAGCTTTGCTAGCAGCCATAACAGAACTTACTTCTGTTTGGCTTTGGTACTCTTTATACTTGCCGCTAAAAGTAGATATCTGAAAAACTGTGTTAAAACGTAGAAATATAGACTGTGTTATGAAGGGAAAGACATTTAGGGGTAAAGCAGAAAATGGAATCTGCTTGCAAATGAAGAGAAGGAGCAGAGAAGACAAATTTTAAAGTCTGGGTCAATCTTTCTGACCCATATGCCTCCTTCTGTAAAAACAATCCCCACAACTTACATGAGTAGACCCTCTATATCTCATTTGTATTAAGGAACATTGCTCCCCTTGTCATTCCTCATTGGAATACCAGTAGATATAGAAGTTTAGCTCTTCCAACCTCTCCCAGAAATTTAGAATTTAAAAAGATACTAGTTATTGTCTGCTATGCATGAAATGGGAGGACTTACTTATCATTAGGATTAGGCTTTAGTTGCATGTAAAAAGAAATTCAAGATAACAATGGCTTAAGTAGGGGGTGCCTGGGTGGCTCAGTCACTAAGTGTCTACCTTTGGCTCAGGTCATGATCCTAGGATCCTGGGATGGAGCCCCACACCGGGCTCTTTGCTCAGCAGGGAACCTGCTTCTCCCACTACCATTCCCTCTGCTTGTGTTCCCTCTCTAGCTGTGTTTCTCTCTGTCAAATAAATAAAATCCTTAAAAAAAAAAAATGGCTTAAGTAAGATAGAAGTTAGTTCTTCACAAGAAGTCTGAAGGTAGGCACTCAAGAGCCTGAATAATAGCTCCAGTTCCTCAGAGATCCTTCCAGCTTATAGAGCCACCACCTCTTTGATCCCTTCATTCTCATGCTCAAAATATGGCAGCCATAGCTCTAACCATTATATCTATTCTCTACTCAGGATAAAGGAAGAGAAAGGCCCACCTTCTTCCTTTGAAAGAACCTGCTCATTGGCTAGAATGTAGCCTTGCGACAACATTTGGCTACAAGGGAGTCTGGGGATTAAGTAATATTTATTTCAAGTGATTTGTGCCCAGTTAAAATGGGGTGAGGGGATAGGAGACAGAGGGTACTGAGAGGATAATTAGCATTCTTTACAGGTCATATAAATTCATGAGCTATGCCAGGGGAAAAAGAGAAACCAGTCTGCAGAAAAGAAGGAAGAGGAAGAAGAGAAGATGCAGATGTGTAGAAAGAAGTGAGAGACCATGAGGTTTCAGAGGGAGACAGAGAAAGAGTAGCTACCTGGCTTCTCAAAGGCTTTCTTCTTGGTTCCTACCCTATGAAGATTGATTGTACGTTCTGTCTTTGTTTTTTGTTAAATGCCTCCATATTATAATCAATTGCCCCTTTTACACTACTTTAAATGGATTTCTATTTTTTTTACAACCCCCCCCACAAACATTTGCTAAAACCGAATGTTACAAAAATCAAGGATAGAAAAGAACAGAAATAACTTCTCACATGCCCTGCTGGAGCAACAAGAGTTCAGAAAAATGGAAGGATTCTATCAAGATGGGCAGGGAGCCAGGATTCCTCCTGGCTTTGGAGGGTGACAAGAATTTGACGCAAAACAATGATCAGAGAGCATTCATGTACAAGCTTCAGTTGCAGAAAACCAAAAGTCTTAGAGTTATAACTGGGAAATTATGTGTATTAATTATTGGGAGGCTTAGAGGGGCAGGTTCTAGGCTGGCTTCCAGAAATGCCTCCCAGGACATGACTAATGAATGAGCCCATGGGGAGTTGTTGCACCTGCTGTAGTCAGAAGGGAGAGATATCAAGAAACACCTTCTGGAATAATTAAGTTCAAGCATATACCTATGGTCCAGGAAGTCATGGCTGCTGTTGCTGCCACTAACCCTCCACAAAGGCTAGTGACTGGACCTTGGATCACTGAATTTGACTTCTGCTATTTTATTAAAAAAAATATGTTTAGGAAAATTTTGAGAACACTAGAAATTATAAGAAATGTGTAGTACATTATCAATATAAGTAGGAATATAAGTGCAGAAGTTCACAAACACTGAAGTATTTCAAAAGAATGAAATATATTAAAAAGCATGATTTCATTCCACTGAATTCTTTAATGTGAATTTTTGCACCTCAGGAGTGAGAATTTTTTGCAGTGTGAATTTTGATTGATAGAGCATATTGGATTAATAATTATTTGTATATTTGTATGTTATATATATGTATATATATATATATACACACACACATACACACACATGTACACATATACATATGAAAACAAATTTTAATGCCTACCACAGCCGAAGTAAATAAGGGAATCTGTGAAATCTGGGGAAAATGTGAATTTAGTTTTGAGAACCTAATATATTCATATGTTGCTGAAGCTGTAAAGGTCATCAGAAACTCTTAGTTCAACCTTATTATTCCACAGATGAGTAAGGAAGACTGTAAGACTCAGGGAGGCTAAGGTGCCTTGTCCATGGTCGGGTTGCTCTGGCAGACCATGAACTTGAATTTGGTACTTATGACTTATAACCAGGTGTCTCTCTATTAAATTACAAGCTTATATTTAGGTGAACCAGAGGAGATGAAAGTTCAAAATGTCTGAAGATCTAAATAAGCACAGGAGAGAGCCTGTCCCCTGCAGCATCTTCCCAGAGGCTGGCTGACCGCCGAGCAGCAACATTGCTTCTTGCAACAGCTCTTCTCCTGGCAACAGCACTTCCCACCACTGCAGTCACGGGAGCCACTGCCATGGGAGCCACAGCTACGGGAGCTGCAACCATGGGAGCCACAGCCACAGGAGCCACCATAACTGCCACCACAGCCCCTGCTGCAGCCACCACAGCCCTCACAACTTCCACAGCCACAGCACCCCATGGTGTCAGGAGAGAGGACTCAGGAGAGGTAAAAAAAGGAGACTTAGGAGGAGGGAGGTCAAATGCCACCTTCTGCTGAGACAGCCCCACATGTACCATCTTTGGCTTGAGCTTGAGCTCATCATCCAAGCACATGACCAGTTCCCTGTTGTTTATTTCCATGTCCCTGGGCACACTTTGCAGTACCTCTAGTTTACTTCCTTAACACAATTTGGCCCCATAAAACAGCTTACTTGTGTTCTGAATTTCTGTGTCCCAGTGGCATGTTGACAATAGAACTATGATGGTCTGGAGTGTTTTACTGTCATCTTTATTTTCTGCCCAACCAATGCCAGTCTGACTCTGAAGTCTTCACCTGAACTATAAACATTGATTCGAATTGGGACATCTGATCTTCTCTACCTGTATTCAGTACTGATCCCTTAAAAAATGGCACAAAGAGAAACGTTCTGAGGCTGATGTCTCACTGACCAGAACTTAGTATCAAAACTTAAGCCATTTCCAAATCCCCACTCCCCCCTTCCCCCCCCCCCCCCCCCCCCCCCCCCCCCCCCCCGCCCCATGACCAACTCAAGGAGAAAAGCCTGGTGGGGTGGGGGAGAGGCTTTCCCATTCTTTTTCATGCTTCTTGCTGTCCTGGGTTAGTACTCAGCTCCTTCAAATAAACTAAGAGATAGGATGAGAGTCAGTTAAACATTAGTAAAAAGAAGTTAGCAGGAAGATTCTCTGAATCACCAAGACTTTGGGTCCTGGAGTCAAGCCTTGGAGCTGCTGGTGCACCTTGAGCTGGGTGCAGCCTCAGAACTGTGACGAGTAGATGCAGACAGGCCCACGCTGGGGCTCTGCAGACCAGGAATGCGAGCATCCTAGAGGGGCAGCATCCCCATGAGCATGGCAGCTTTCCACCAGGGCACAGAAACAGGAGGGCAAAGCAATCGTGTATTGCCTTCAAAATACAACCAACCGAAGTACAAGTCCATCTTGTTTGTAAGCTACAGGCCCTCCAGCAGCTGAGTGGGAACCCAGGTACAAACAAGGCATTTCAGGGCCACACGATGAGCCCTGTTGGAAGGACAGGTCCCAGTGACAGGCCCTCCTTCACAGACAAGGTCTGGGGTGGGGTGGTGATTCCTCAGTCAACACACCAGTGTCCCGTGTACCAGGCGCAGCCTTCCATCAGAGCAAGAGGGATATCTGCGCCCTGCACATTAGGGTCCCACATGCCAGAAACAAGAAAATAAATTGACTAAGGCACATAAGGGCCCTTCTGCCGCTGAGGAGCCACAGCCAAATCTAGGAGCCTAAGCTTCTGCCATTGTGAGCTGACTAACCCGCTCAGGCCCCAGAGCAGTGGTGTGTCCTCAGCCCTGCCCATTGTCCCTGACACAGGAGATGCTGCCTCTATCATGAAGGTGTATGGGCTGATTGCTTCAGAGCGTGGGGTGGGAAGGTTTGTGTGGCGGAAACACTTGGGCAAGAGAAAAGACAGATTGACTCATTACATCTCTCTCAGCACAAATACAGAATATTCTCATATAATAAAGTTCCCCTTCAGGTTAGGAGTGGCAAGCTCCACTGTCTTGCTTCTCTTTGGGTTAGAATTAGTCATTCTGGGGGGCTCACATGTCAGTGTGGCATTTGCAACCTTTGCAGGAAGTAGCTGAGCAATGTTTACAAGATTACACAATTCATATTCCTCTTAGATTTGTTTACATGCCCTTCTAGGCATACTGGGCCTGAAACAGCATATTGATGCTTTCCTTTGGCAATGAATGGACATCAAACAGTAGACTTGTGAATGCTTTTACCCTCTTAATGTATTTGCCACAATTTCATTACATGGGAGCACTTTCAGCTTTATTTAAAATAATTTTTATTTAAAATGTGGGTGTTCGTTAATTATAATTTGATTTTTCTTTTAATTTTGTAGGTAATTTTGTGGAGTTTTTTTCAAGATAGTTAAGTTTCAAACATATGAAAGGTACTTAAAAATTTTTTACTTTTACAATTCTTATATTTTTTTCTTTTGATGAAATATATTCAAATTTTGTATAGTTCAAATACTGTGACATTTCATTTTCAATCCTTTAGACCATTCTTGTCAATAGATCACAAACTGTTTTTTAAATCGTTATTATAAATTCTTAGTTTACTGAATGACAGTAAGGGAATATATTCTGGTATAAAGATACAATAACTTATGATTATGTGTATCTCTATTTTACGACTCATCCAAATAGCCTGACCCATCAACAGAATACCCAACCATAATATAATAGTGATTAAATTCAGTTGACTTTGATATTTTGCCAAAAATCGCAGATTTACACATATTTTTTCCTTTGGTTGTTATAAAGATATATTTGACAAAGCAGAAGGATAGAGCATATTTTAACAATGTGCTAGTATGATTCATCACTTTTTATACTCATACATGAGGTCTGCAAGCTTTCATTTCTATTCACATCTTGGGCCTGCAAATATTAAGGCTGGGCCTGCGTGCAAACACGAGTGGATGGCATCCACCAGCCCAGAGATATGGCAGACTGTGATTGGGACCTAGGGAACAGGGAGGAGCTGGGGTGGAGGAGATCAGTTAGCAAAGAAGGGGCCACACTCCAGAGAGGCTTGAAAACCACTCTCGGCCCTTTGCGTTCATCCTGTGGGTGACTGGCAGCCCTGAAAGTTTAGGCACAGGAGGAAGAAGTCTCAGTAATCCAGAGACCAGGTGAGTTGCTTTTCCCAATGAGCAGTCAGTTACGATGCTTGGAATCATGTCTTCTGGGAGGGAAGCCCCAAGATGCTATTCCTTGTCAAAGGGTGGGAGGCAGGCCTTGAACAGGTCCATTTCCAATCTTGCTTTCATAGGGAGTTACCCTGTTTTAGAAAAGTGGGGGCAGGTTATTGTTCTTCCCAAAATCACCTGAGAGAAAATAATAATAATAATAGTAGTAGTAGTAGTAGTAGAAAAGAGAGCACATTCTTTAAAACGGAGTATCTGGTCTCTCAGTCTGTTGCTCATGGGATGCTCTAGGATAGAGTACCTTTGGAGGAAATGTTGTTGGATGTGAAATTGGGAGGGGATCATGATGTATTAGGAAAATGCACGGGAGGCGAGAGTCAGTCCCCTCCAGATGTTTGGCTTGTGCAGGTCCCTCTAGCTTCGTGTGACTTCCTCACAAATAATTCCTCCTGTCTAATGTTGCCATTATGTGGTCATTCCCCTGATCTAATATCACATTCCACAATTGAGAACATTACTCACATAAATAAACATTATTAATTTAATGGGATCCCAACTTTAGTCCACCATCAACATGAACCTTGGCATTCATCTCCCTAAAATGCTCAGCTCTGCCCATAGGCTCAACTTGGAGCCATGAAACAGGAAGTTGACAAGCCCTTGCTCTCTCTACCTTCCTACCCCAGAGGAAAGAGGACTATTCTTCTGAGGGAAGGACATGGATTAGGGTGAAGGGGAAAGTAAGAACACACATGTGATTCTTTTGGAATTTTGCATCTTCTCTATGGCATAGCAATAATAAAAGCCTCCAGGAAAAATACTGAGTAGCAATTCTAATAGAGTCATTTGTTAATGTATCAGCTGTAAACGATCATGAGTGAAATGATAGTGAGTTATCTTGCCCGTGGAGGTAGTTTTCCATACAGTTTCTAATCCAGTGACCGTCATCATTTAGATGTAAATTATTTGACCTTGCAGTTTTGTGCACACAGAAGCACATATAACAATTGTTTAGAGCCATGAAAACATAAATCACTGGAGTGTTGGTTGAAGGATAGCTCACTGATTAATTTAATACCTTCAGCAAATACTTACGGAGAATATACTGTATAGGCTTTGTTCTAAGCAAACAGGATAAATCAGTGAACAAACCCAACACAGATCCCTGCCCCACAAAAGCTTCCACACTCATAGATAGAAACAAAACATAAATATAATGGATAAATATTGAGTACATTAAAAAGTGGTAGGTTCCAGGGTGCCTGGGTGGCTCAGTCGGTTGAGTCTGCCTTCAGCTCGGGTCTTGACCCTGGGGTCCTGGGAACGAGTCCCACATCTGGCTCCTTGCTCGGCGGGTAGCCTGCTTCTCCCTCTGCCTGCCACTCCCCCTGCTTGTGCTTGCTCTCATAAATAAATAATTACAATCTTTAAAAGAAAAAAAAAGGAAAGAAGAAAGAAAGAAAGAAAGAAAGAAAGAAAGAAAGAAAGAAAGAAAGAAAGAAAGAAAGAAAGAAAGAAAGGAGAAAAGACAAGACAAGACAAGACAGAGGTAAGTTCCATAGACAAGGAAAGCAAAATAAGAAAAATGAGAAGTGCGGGGTGGTTTTGTACTTTCAAATTAAATCATATCTATATCATGCTTTTCGTGCAACTTTTTATCTTTTTTTTCTTTTTAAGAGAAAGAGAGTGTACACATAAGCAGGTGGGGAGGGGCGGAAGGAGAGGGAGAGACAGAATTTCAAGCAGGCTCCACACTCAGCCGTCAGCACAGAGCCCCATGTAGGGCTGGATCTCACTACCCTGAGATCATGACCTGAGCTGAAACCAAGAGTCAAATCCTTAACTCACTGAGCCATCCAGGTGTCCTTTGTGCAGACTTGTAAAAGTGAGATATGTGTATAGAACACACATTGAAAAACGTCTAAGACAAATTAAGAGGGAAAAAGCAAGTTACAGAACACTATGAACTCATTTAGGAAAGTGTGTGCGTGTGTGTGTGTGTGTGTGTGTGTGTGTGCGCGCACGCATGCCCAGAAACAACTGAAAAGACACACACTAAAACATGCTTCTGCACATCTCCCATCTCCCCACCACCCACACTGTGGCAGACACACTACAAAGGTCACTTCGTCCCCCATGGGTTTTTCCAAGCCCTGCTTCTCACTGAGAGTGATGCTTTGAGGGTCCATACTTTCTACAGGGATCCCTGCTTCAACTCTCCCCTTCACCCACTGAGTTTGTAGTCCTCTTCCTCTTCTTCCCATGTTCTAAATATTTCATAGAAAGGGAAGACTTTTCAGGGTGTCTGGTCTACCATCCTGCCAGAAATGGAATTGATCTGTAGAATTTTTTAGAAAGGTATAGAAAGCTGACATTGAAGTGAAAAACAACAATTAGATTTGTTCATTCCGTATTTGTTCTTGAAACAAATGTATTGACAACTGGATGACACATCATGGGGAAAGAATTCTTTGCCTAGCAAAATGTGAGGAGAAACCCTCAGGAAAACTGGCAGAGCCCTCCAGCACGGGGAATGTTGTCAGGAAAAACATGCCAACAACCCTGTAATCACATCTGAGTCATTTGCCGTTCTAGAAATTAGCACATAGTTGGAATGATAACCTATGTTTCATTAACTCTAAAACAAAATAATTTATATGCATAATTTTTAGTTTCTTTTTTTCAACCTATCAATAATTACTTTATTTTTTTATTTTTATTTTAATTCCAGTATAATTTACATGCATTGTTTACATGCATTAGTTTGAGGTGTCCAATATAGGGATGTGATGATTCTATACAGTCCTCAGGGCTCACCACAATATTTCTCCCACCCTCTTCTCCTCTGGTAACCACCAGTTTGTGCTCTAGAGTTAAGAGTCTGTTTACTAATTTGTCTCTTTTTTCCTTTGCTTGTTTTGTTTCTTCTTCTCCTTTTTTAGTTTCCTTTTTAAAGACAAGGTTGGAATCACACTCATTACTGAATTATTTACTGTGACACTTCAGTTCCTGTTTAAATAGACCTACTTCAAGTTATCTGCCCCCTGTGATGGTTACTCCTGGATAATGAAGAGTCCAGGATTCCAATTTCAAATTTCAAAGATGAGATATTGAGACTCGAAGAGGTCAAGTACTTTGCCCGGTGTCTCCCAAGGGAGACACGTTTTCTGTTGTGACGTGCAACAGGCTCTGCCCATTCTGTGGGGCAGCCAGCAAGGATGGGGGCTGTCCCTGAGATCTCACTCCAGCCCACCTCTCCTTTGGCCTGCTCCCTGCCTGCTTCTCAGTCCACCCTCCCCTATCTGGGTCTCCTGAAATGTTTGGCCCCAGGAAAAGGAGATCCAATTTTATGTTTGCTCTCCTAGCTTCCAGCTTGAGGGCAGAAACACTCTCTCTCTCTCTCTCTCCCAGGCCCCACCCCGCCCAGCTCTAGGTGAGAGACCCATGAACCGGTGGCCTGATTCACATGGACCAGATGAGGGGTGTCAGAGGTCATGTCTTGTACGTGTTCCCGAGATATCATCGTGATTAGCCTGGGGTTGAAAAGCAGACCTTGTTGGCTGGGCGCCTGTGGCAATGGGAGGGCTGAGTCACGATGCCTACTGTGGCAGCCTTGTTCCCGTCATCATTCCCCGCCTATGGGGCCATCACGTGCCCCCTGCCACAGACCTAGCACATGTTCAGTAAGTAATTTATACCACATAATGACTGGTAACTTCATATCACTGTTGACGTAGCTTATAACGTACTCATGACAATGTTATATGCAGTACGTTATTTCCAGGTTATCTGTTTCCATAATGTGCCGATGGTGTAGCCTGCCCTTTGGCCCTCAATTCTGCCAATTGTATATTCTAGACCCTTCCGAGATCTAGACTTTCTGAACATGGAGGTTAAGCAACACACAGTTTTAGTATCAAGTCCCAATTTTCATGGACCAGGTGTACATGTGAGGCCAAATAACCAATAAGCATGTGGATCCAAATGCTAGGGACACTCAAACACTCTTTTTTCCCCCCACAATTTATTTGTTTGTTTGTTTGTTTGTTTGTTTGTTTGTTTTAGAAAGAACATGAGCAAGAGGAGGAGCAGAGGGAGAAAAGCAGATTCCCCCTGAGCACAGAGCCCCGACACGGGTCTCCATCCCACAACCCCGAGACCATGACCCAGAGATCATGACCCTGAGATTCTGACCTGAGCTGAAATCAAGAGCCAGATTCTTAACTGACTGAGCCACACAGGTGTCCCTCAAACACTGTCTTGTACTACATTTCATCCATCCAAAAATCATTAGTTGTCTGTCTTATCCCTATAGAGTCTCAAGAAAACAGGTTATTGGGGCGCCTGGGTGGCTCAGTGGTTTAAGCCACTGCCTTCAGCTCAGGTCATGATCTCAGGGTCCTGGGATCGAGCCCCGCATCGGGCTCTCCGCTCAGCAAGGAGCCTGCTTCCCCCTCTCCCTCTGCCTGCTTCTCTGCCTGCTTGTGATCTCTCTTTCTCTGTCAAATAAATAAAATCTTAAAAAAAAAAAAAAAAGAAAAGAAAAGAAAACAAGCTATTTAACCTCTCTCTGCAGCAAGGATTATTTTTTTCTCCTTATGTAACTGAAGTCTTCTATAGCTTGAAGCCAGTCCTCCTCTGTCCACAGAATAGACGGAAAACATCTGGCAAAAATAAGAAATCCAAGAGCTCTACACATGTTAACTAATAGTTACCAAATTACCTTTTAGCCATTCTTTTTCTTCACCAAAACATGTTATTCTAAGTTGTTGTTATTATTATTATTATTCACCCTTCCTTACTTCTGTCTGTTCCTTCAATCTGGTCCTGCCCATTTCTCCTCTTTCCTGTTTAATTCCCTTCCCCTCCTTAAACTGCCGGTGCCTTCCCAGAGCTTCCAGAAGAGAATCCAGGCTTGTTGGCGTACCTATCGAGGCCCTTCCTGGTTTGGGTGTCCATTACCTCTGGCTCCCATCCTCCCCTCCCCCACCACGCTCGCCCCACCCCAGCACTGGCACACTCTCTCCAATGAATGCGTTCCCTCCTCAGGACTGTGTGTTCACCGTGTGTAGCAGCTGGAACAGAATCAGGAAAAGAGAAGCCACCCTAGCAATTGTTTTAAAGGGCAAAGATTTCATTCAGAGACTCTGATGCACAGCAAAGAAAGGCCCGGAAGGGGGCCGGTGCTTTTAGCCTCACAGCCACAGCTGAGCACCAGAGCATGGGGGGAGGGGCGTCAGAAACCACTGCTGAATGGGCACACCTACTAGGTGTGCAAGGGTATGTGTAACACCAAAGCTCCCATCTGCCGAGGCCCACACATTCTGCTGCAATGTGAGAGGAAGAAGAGCAACCTCGTCAGCCTGCAGAACATGCTTCCCAGCAGCTAGTCTCTTGGGGGGTGGCGGGCGGGGGGGGGCAGACAGAGTGCACAGCAGAGCGGGAGTGGGAAGGACCAACAGACAGAGCTGCTCCTGCTGCTTCAACCCTCCAGCCCCTCTTCTTCCAGAGGCTCTCTGTTCTCATCAAGATCTGCTCTCTCCAAGGATCCTAACTACTCCTCTACAGGATTCTCTCACTCATGTGGCCTTTCTTCTCCTGGCACTTCTTAGCACCTGAAACACATTATCGGTTCACTTGTCTATTGTCTGTCTTCCACTACTGTGATTCAGTTGTGGTGATGGCAAACATCCCTCAGCCGGAGACCCTGCACTCAGAGCTGGACACCCTGAACTCCCAGTGATGTAGTTTTGGAACGTTGGTGCGGTCCGGAGCCGGAGGCCAAGAAGGAATTCTCGAGACATCTTTGGGGCAAAAAGGTGATTTTCTTAAAGCATGGGGACGGGACCCGTGGGCAGAAAGAGCTGCTGCACTGGGGTCGTGAAGGGTGACTGATGACATACTTGGGAGTTGGAGGAGGTAAGGAAAAAGGGAGATGTCCAAAAGGACTCTGATGTGCTAACAAAAACTCTCTGGATACTAGAGGCCTGGCTATTGTCAAGCTAAGGTTGTTTTTCCTTCTAATAAGGAATTAACATTAAGACATTTGGGAGCCTCCCGGAGGAATGTTATACTCTGCCTGCCTCAAGTATTTGTCAATGGGCTGCAGGTTATAAGAAAATTTAATTTTTTTTTAAAGATTTTATTTATTTAACAGAGAGAAACACAGCGAGAGAGGGAACACAAGCAGAGGGAATGGTAGCGGGAGAAGCAGGCATCCTGCCGAGCAAGGAGCCCGATGTGGGGCTCAATCCCAGGACTCCAGGAATCACAACCTGAGCCGAAGGCAGACGCCCAACGACTGAGCCACCCAGGCACCCCAAGAAAATTTAATTTTATCTACATTTGCTTCTGTCTTTGTTTCCCACATCACTATGAATGGGTGAGTGATGTTCAGGCTCTAGGAGATTGAGGCTATGGGTCTATCAATAACCTAACTTCCAGAGACCCATAAGAACGCCTTTTTCTTGTGAATCACTAACATTTGTAAACTGATGGAGATTCCCGGCCTGCGGCCTGCGGGACTGTGATCTCTGTGAGTTAACTATTTGTTTTCCCTTCCCTTAGTTTTAGGGCAGCCAGGAGTGCCTGAGGAATGTGTCAGCTTGTGCTCTGTCCTCAGCTGGCCTTCTGCTCCCTCATCAACAGGGTCGACCCTGCACTTACGTGTAGTGTAGACTCTATGTGCAGTGTGGACTCTACACTCAGATCTGGTGACCCCGTCCTCCCAGGGGAGACCCTGCACTCACAACTGTGCCTGGCACACAGTAGAAACAGAATAAACCTTGTGTCTCTCCCCATCCCCTCCTTTGCTCCCAGCCAAATCTAGAAGGAGAGTTTTCTCTGGATTTATAGGTGATAAAAATAATCATGAGTGACTTTATGTGACATGAGTGACAAAATAATCATGAGTGACAAATATGACGAAAGCCCCGTGGACCCGCTGGGAGAGGAGCATGGATTTTGAGTCCTTCCCTCTCAGTTCTCAAGAGTCCTTTGGGTGGTTGATCACATGTGAAACTGGGACTGAAAGGTTGATGGGGGAGGGGCGCGAGCAAGAATGGCTCCAGGTTCTGAGTGACCCGGTGTGGGAGGACCGGTTTTGCTACTGGGTCGTTTGAGGGTGAGCACAAGATTGGGGGTCCCTCACAAAGGATTGGAAATACCTACGATAGTGTCATGGAAATGCCAAGCAGGCTGTGGGGTGAACGTGCCTGAGACCCAGAAAAGGACCACGTCAGGGGAGCCCCTATGGGACCTACGGAGGGAGAGACAGAGCTGTGGTAGGAAACCCAGGAGGGGTGCCAAGGAAAGAGATTGTTTCTGGAGAGAACAAGCCACTTCTGAGAAGGCAGAGCCTGCAAAGAGCTCTAGAACGCAGAGAGCCAGATGTGGTGCCCTGGACTTAACAGCACGGGACTGGAGCAGACCTTCTGGATGGTGTGAGGGGCTCAGTTCCAACAGGCTGAAGGACTGGCTCAAGCGACAGCAGTTACATTCAGACCTCTCTTAGATTCTCCACCCAGGAAGAGATCCGGCTCCAGCCTCAGGAAAAGGAAAATGTCCCCAGGAATCCCTTTGAAATGTTACCTACTTACCTAATCCACCCAGGGGAGCCTCCAACACCTTGGAAACTGGCTTAGAGATGACTGAGTTGTTACCTTTGTAATCTTGTCTCTCCTACAGGAGAAAACTGTGACCTCGAGAGCCCTGCCCTTTACCTGTAGCTTCAATTTGCTTTAAAGAGAAATCGGGAAAAATTGTACCAGAAGAATTGAGCTCAGAGCAAGTCCTAGTCCCCCTATAGGGCCGGTTTCACAGACGGGCTCGGGGCTGCCCGCCGTGGGCTCTCCAGGCAAAGGTCAGATTTACCTGGCTGAGGGGCCAGTGTTCTTTGGTTAGTGAGTTTGGGATAAGAGAGAGGCCTCCGGTTACAGAGATAACAGAGACAGACACAGGAAGTGGGCCTAAAAGGATATCAGAGATGTGCCATCCCCTCAGCCCAAGAGCTTGTCAGCAAAGCTTTCTTCCTCCAAGCCAAGGGGTTATGTATGCCCCATTAAAAGCAGGGTGTACCTCAGAACACAAAGGTGGGGAAGGTGTCAATGGGGTCAGGGAGGAGGCAGAGTACTGCTGGAACGGGAATTCAGAAGCGGACAGAGGAAAGCCAAGCCTGACTTCTTGAATTTGCTGAGCAGTGACCAAAACAGGTTTTAAAGTCGAAGTCTGAGCACAGATACTCTTTGTCAGCAAGCTATTTTGTCGGGGCTGCTTCAGAAAGATGTTCGCGTTGTGCACTGCACACCTTCGGAGGCATTGTTTATGCAGCAGGGGGGCCTCCGGCAGAGGAGGTCCTAATCGCAGTTTTTGCACCTGTAGGAAGGGCACCCATAAAAAGCACGCTCCTTCAATGCTAAGTGTGGCTTTGTTCTTTGTTTGTAGTATGTGACCCAGGACAACACAAAACTTGAGTGTTCAGATGATGATTTTTATAACATCGATGGTGTAAGTGTCTTTGTTCTAGTCTCTCAAACACACACACACACACACACACACACACACACAACATTAGAACAGAGGTTTCAGTCCACCGGTCTTATCCAGGGCCATGCTTGGGCCAGTGACTATGAGAATTTTTAGATTCAGGTGCTTGTCAGTCTGTGCCAGAAACCCACCCTGTGCCTGCTTAACAGGATGAAAGGGAGGGGATGCATCAGGGTTAGAGACCCAAGGTCCCTCTCCTTCCACGAGAAGGTACATGAGCAAGACAAGCAGTCTTACATTGGGGCTGAGAGCGCAACCCAGCCCATGGGTTTATTTCCGCGTGTGTGTATGTGTGTGTGAATGAACAACACGATAAAGGACATGAAAGGGGATTCAAAAGGCAAAGCCTTGAATGTGAAAAAGCTGGGGATACATCCTCATGCTCCTACTTCATAGTCCAAGTTTCACTTTATGGAAAATGTCCAACCCCATTACAAAGTAGAATCTTCTATTTATGGGCTCTTGACTTTGGATTCCAGCAAGGCTGATTTTATTTTATTTTATTTTTTAATTTTCAGAGCTCTGGGTTGGGTAGTTAGTACCATCTTCACAACATTCTGGACTATTCTGGGCAAACTGGCATGATTGCTCTCCCTCCCCACCAACGCGGAGATCCAGTGTTGGGCGGTAGAAGGCTTCCTTCTGCGGGGCCTCAGCAGATGTTGGGAACGATGTTGTTAAGCGCGCGGTAGACACTAGGGGGCGGTGTGTGCCCAATCGTCAACCTGGATGGAGGGAAAAGGACTCAGCCTCCTCCTGGAATTTTTGGCTTAACTCCTAGCTAAAAGGTATTAATAAAATATGTTTGGGAGGGGCAGCATTGGCCCCGAATTCTAGTCCAAGAGGCTGGATGTTAAGTCAGACCGTGCAGGTAGCCTATCAGGAGCTGGGAGGAATTCTGGTGCTCGAGCTCAGGACCAACCGCAGGCCGTCTGGAGCGCCATCCAGGCGAAGGAGGACTGTAATCAAGACTCGTCCTCTGTTGGGACCTTCAGAAGGGGCAGACTTGAAGACTGCAGAGCCCCGCCAGCTGTGTTGATCACTGATCACATACACTGATCACATACACATATTCTGAGAAAGCCCCTCATTCATTCGAGGAAAATGCACTATATGTTTGCTCTGTGCCGGACGCAAGTCTAGGGGCTCAGGGGCAGCCCTGAGTCCCACAGCCCATGCGCCGACCCTCCTGAAGCTTCCCTTCTCACGGGAGGGCACCGTGAATAAATAAGGACACAAAGGAATAAGCTCAGACCCCTATTTCCACCCATCCGCTTCTTTCCCCTCAGAGCCAGGCCTCACCAGCACTATCGTACATTATCTATTCTTATTCTGAAAGAAAATGCAAGTCACACATTTCAACTCTCCAATTGTGGCTGCAGGCCACATTTTTAGAGATACCATCTGGTCCCAGTGGCTCCGGCTGCCTAGTGGAAAGTGGAGATAGCAACAACCTTTTACCAAGTGAAAGGGGATGTGGGAAATGCGTGTGGTCTTGGCCCTAGAGATGATTTCTGGCTTGGCCTGCTTGCACTTCACACTGATTTGGAGGTTTATTCCACAAAGGCAACAATGCACGCCCCTCTTCGTGGAACCTTCCCTAGTCTCTTTAGCCAGAAGTCAGCTCCGACGCCTCTAAACCCCGCGCGACATGGCACTTCTGTGGGGGACTATGGCTCCCTCAGATCCCTGCCCTTAGTACCCTGTTTTAGCTCCTTGCCAGCTTTTCCCATCTCCTAGAGGCTGCCGTGCCATTAGCTATTTTAAAAATCAGGATCTGAGGAGAGATGGAACAGAAGGGCTGGTTTCTGTTACATAAACTACTGCCCGGCTCCCCACACGACAAACGTCTGGCCCGTTAGGCCTCAACACTCATGAACCCTTCCCAGAAGAGACTTTTTTTCTTTTTTTAATCCTACAGTGAATGATGTAATGACAAACTCTGGATCCAGCCCCTTGCTGTCCCTTTTGGGTCAGAGCAGCATGTTCAAGTTTGGGGCCTAGCATGGGTCGCGTGTGTGGCTCCCCGTCCAAAAAAGCTCAAAGGGCACCGCAGAAAGACCTTCTTGGCCATCAACCTTGGCACCCTTCTGACAAACAGCCTGATGGGAGCGCCCCTCCTGCCTCTGTGTGTCCAATGGGCTGTTTGGCCGCTGATCCCTTCCTATAATTGCAGTTGCGTAGCTTCATCTCGCAATTTCCTGGCACAGAGGCCTTCAAAGGTCATCGCAGGGGCACGGGGAACCATCGTGCGGTGAAAACCGTACCCAGCCGGCAAGAGGCACCGAAGCCCACGGGGGGGGCTCTTGACTTTTGTGTCGGTTCAGAAGAAATGAAAAAGGCTCCACCGTGAGCTGAATGAGACTGGAAAGTGGGTGCCGTGACTAACAAGGACACTGATTGGTTGAATAGACTGACAATTAGAAGGCAGATATAATTCCAAACACATTTTGCTTCTTGTTCTAACTCAGTTTTGGTGAAAAGTCCAGATTCTGTCAGACACACATCATCTGTCAGCGCCTCGGCTCTTGCCAGGACTCTTCTTTCTATCCGTCAGGCAGAATTTTCAGACCCTGTCTTTCCTGTCGGAAAGAAGTTCGATTCATCATTTTCCTCAGGCCTTGAGGGAATTTCTGACTCGAGAGGAAAAGTGTCAGAGCGAGTGACTTCATGACAAAAATAAATAAGCATTACAGCTCTTTCTTCATCTGTAATAAAAAAAAAACCCTACTTAATATGTAATAAAAAATTGCTTAGGGTTGAGTAAGTAATACATCTTCAGGGCACAAAATGCAGAAAGTTCAAAGGCGAGGACAGGGGAGAACCCTCCAGATGCCCACCCCACTTCCTGGGCAACTGGCTCCTCCCAAGAGAGGCAGCCATGGTCTTACTCCCTCTTACATCTTCCTCAACAGAGTCTCTGCATAAATTAGCACAGATATTCTTCATTTGTCTTTTGGGAGCTTCTTTTTCTAATTTCTCAATTCGGATGAATTCTGACAGCCATGCACTAAGCATACATTCGAGTATACTAAATGCATTAAAATGGCCGTCCAACTAAAGCTTTGATGCTAGACTACGTAATTTGTTTGGTTTTTCTTACATTGCTCTAATGGAGATGTGACTGAACTTGTATGTCAGTCAGGAAACATCTTAGGGACTGTGAAATCGGCTACAGAATGTTTCTTGTGCCTTCAGATCCAGTTTGTCATTCTCTGTTTAAAGTTCTTAGTCATTTCCCCTTGAAATGAAGAGAAGAGGCTCAAATGTTGAAAATGAAGGAATAGAGTTCTTAAATGAGGTCTTTTGTCATTGAAACCTAGGAAAAAGCTTGTTGGGATCCAAATGACCACTCTCCAAGAGGGGACACTTGGTCATTGGGACCATATTAGGAGATCCAGGGAATTGGCTGAGTCTCGGAGGACCCATCTGTGATGTTCCCAAAACTTGGAGCTGAATGGAACCTCAGCAGCTGGTCAAGTGGCATGATCCCACATTAATGGGCTGTGCTAAGCCAGACCCACACAGTGACTCTGTCCCACTTTTCACCAAGGGCCTTCACTCAGACACAAGAAATCAGTTGCTTGTGTCTTTTTCTATGCTCTGCTCCAACTCATACAACCCCCAACGGAAAGCTCTCCAGGTGCAAGAAAAAAATTCATCTTTTTCTTCTTCGATAGCATCTGGAAGAGTGTCCTGTACAAAGGAGACCACCATAAACGCTGGCTGAAAGGAGGAAATGGGAACGACCAAACTTCTGTCGTCTATACCCTTATTTTATTGACGTATCATTTTTGAATTAAAATTCTTCACTTTGATCCGGACTCAAAGATACCTGGACACTTAATTGTTTTTGTTTGATACTTTTAGATATTGGAGAGAAGAGTTGACTTCCTTGCTAAGGAATTTGCCTCAGGAATTAGTTGCATATCAACTTTCAAAGGCCCCTCCTCAGCACTTTGAGAGGGACGGTTCTTGGGTGTATGCTCCCCAGCTGCGCTACATTGGAGCTTGGAAATTCTAAGAACTTGTCACATGGTGACCAATCAAATGCTTCTGAAAATTCTCAGCTTCTTAAATCTTCATTTTTCAGTACCCTCTCTAACCTCTCAACTGCTTCTGAGGTTCAGCTGTTTATCTGACTGAAATGTTTTATTTACAGGTTGACAATTCTTGGTATCCCCAAGCAGCCAAACTTACCTCTCACATAATAAAGACCCACCTCAGGGAGCCTGGGTGGCTCAGTGGGTTAAAGCCTCTGCCTTCTGCTCAGGCCATGATTTTAGGGTCCTGACATCGAGCCCCACATCGGGCTCTCTGCCCAGCACGGAGCCTGCTTCCCCCCCTCTTTCTGTCTGTCTTTCTGCCTACTTGTGATCTCTCTCTCTCTCTGTCAGATATATAGATAAATAAATAAATAAATAAATAAATAAATAAATAAAATATTTTTTGAGATAAAAAATAAATAAAGACCAAACCTCCTCGTTGTTACAAGCTATATCTCTGGAGAGGGATTCTCAAGATGCGGGGTAAGTCGTTTTACTTGGGTTTATCAGTGCTACCAAATATATCTGGGTTCTTTGTGAGCAACAAGTTTCTCTTTTCCTCATTTCTTCTCTTTGACCAGACAGGAGAAAGCGTATGGGGCCTCTTGGGGAGAAATTACCAAGTGTGAAGATATTTTAAGTCTTTCCAATTTTATTGTTTGCAAAGGCAAAACAAACCTGCCGACTCCTACCTCAGACCCAACCGAAAGAGACATGGGATTTCTTGTAGGTTTATTTTCTTGTTCTCAGAGCAGAAGTTCCATTACACAGCAGCATTTCTCTGGGCCTAATCTAGGTTGCATATCAACTACTATGGAGTTTGGAAATCAAGCCCAAGACCTTGACATTTGACGACCCCCGGCTGAGTGAAATAATTTGTGCCCATAAAAACCCAGAGCCCCCTGATTCCCACCTCCTATTTCTGTTGGCACTTCTCCTGCCCAGACAGAAATGAGTAGGGGTGAGGCATTCTCCCTAGTGACCAGATGGAGGGAAAATTCTCCCTTTGTGGGGAGCAAAACGGGAGAAAAACCAGCATCTGTGGATCCTTGTTTCATTCCATTCCAATGTCTCCTTCTTAACTATTTCCATTCAGCTCACCAGCAAGGCTTTCTCTGATCCCCACAGCTCCCCATTTTCCCCCTCACCGTTAATCTCTCTTCCCTCGCCTGGCTTTGTCTTTACCACCTGTCTCCCCGAGCAGCATGTGAGCCCCTAAGCATAAGATTGGGCTGATTCCCTTCCTGCTGTACCCTCAGTGCCTGAAATAGAACCTGTCCATTTGTGGGCACGTAGAAAATATTTGTGAAACAAATAGGGAAACTTGACCAATGCCAGCACTGTGTCAGGCCCTGTCCACACACCAAAAATTTAACACGAGTGCTCCCATCCTCACTTTACAGGTGAAGAAACTGAGGAATAATGAAGTCGAGCAAGTTACTCACGGTCACACAGTTAGTAAGGAGTCGACCTGGAATTTGAATCAAGATTGTTTGCCTCCAGGGTTCTATCCCTCCTTTTATGCACAAAACTAAAGAAATACAGAGAACCCAGCATGTACCTTCTTCCAGTGACCTCCATTTTCCACACAGGTAGAAAAATAGAAGGAATGGAAATATATAGGGAACACCTTCTTGAGGGTCATGAACTAAACAAGCAGAGCCCAACACAAAATATTCTGAACTGAAGTCAAGTAATTCTCAATATCTCAGAAGAGAATTTCATTATTGTACTTGAAGTTCTTTAATCGTCTGACATGTGTTGACCAAAGACCCAGCCTGTGCCAAGCTCTATACTAAGAGAGCAAAAAAACAAGCTCCTCCCTTCTCTTGGGTTTACTGTCCTCCAAAGTAGACAAACATCAATCAATCATGTACATTTGGGATTAGAAACTGTGAAGAAGGAAGAAGAAGTATCTGGCTTGAGGGTTCTGGCTTCCGCTGTGGGGCAGGGAGGCAGGTCAAGGAAGATGAGCCATGGGAATGGTTTTAGGATGGAACTAAATTCACCCTGGAGATTATAGTATTGGAAGGAAAGCAAATAGTAAACAGCCAGGATGCACCACACAAAATTACAGAAACACTGACAAGAGGAAATCTGGGGGAGGGGACCAGATGTATGGGCTAGAACTATGTATTTGGGAGTCCTCAGCTTCTAGAGGGTAACTGACATTCAAAGATCAGTTAGAGATGAGAGATCACCTTGGAAGAAATCATACAGCAAGAAAGGAGGAGAGCCCCGTGCTGAGCTTGAAGGCCATAGAACATTTAGTGGTTGGGAAGAAGAGGAGGTGTCAGCAAAGAATCAGGGAAGGGGAGGCCAGAAGAGTAGGAATCCGAGGAGTGTGGTCTCACTAGAGTCCAGGGAAGAGAGGCTCACCAGGAGGTCACCCATGTGAAGCTGACACTACTTGGGGCAACAGAGACAAGGCCACTGGTGACCTTACGGGGAGGCCTTTAGGTGGAAGGATGTAAGAGAGGCTGAGGAGATTACGGGACTGCAAGGAGCGGAGAGTAGAGACCAGTTGTCTGCAAACCTGAGTCCACAGGCCAAGTGTGGCCACAGGCCTCGTTTGACAAAGTTTCATTCAAACACAGCAAGGCTACTCATTGACGTGCTGTTATGGGCTGAATTGTGTTACCCCCAAAATCTGTATATTGAAGTCCTAACCCCCTGGTACCTGAGTGTATGACTGCATTTGGAAATAGGGCCTTTAAAGAGGTGATTACGTTAGAACGAACTGATTAGGATGGGTCCTAATCAACAGGAATGATGTCCTGACAGAAGGAGGTTAGGACAAAGATGACAGGGTTGGAGATGAATCACCAGGTGAAGACACAGCAAGAAGACCGCCATCGACAAGCCAAGGAGGGAGGCCTCAAAAGAAACCAACCTTGGCCACTCTCAATCTTCCAATCTCCAGAACCCAGAGAAAATCAGTTTGTGGTGTTTCAGCCAGCCTGTCTACGGCATTTCATTATGGCAGCCCTGGGAGACCCCCCGTGTTCAGCAGGGTTTGGCGGCAATAGTTGCTGAGAGCTGGATAATTATGACAGGGACTCTGTGGAGAGCAAAGCAGAAGGTATTTGCGAGCTTGCCCTTTACAAAATTTGTTTGCTGATCCCTGGTGCAGACAATAGTTTCAAGGTCACGTAGCCGGTGCATTCCAGAGCCGGTACATTCCAGAGCCAGGATTTGAACCCAGCTTAGCCCCGGGGGAAGCCTGTGCCCTGCCTCCTGGAGCTGCTGCCTCTTCTCAGCTGGGAGCGCCAAGGCTGCCTGCACGGGTGAAGTCAGCGTGGCTCTTTTCTTTTCCTCAGTTCATGCTCTGTCCTGTGGGCAGCTGTTGTGGGGAAATGCTGAGTCATAAATAATTCTTACATTAATGCCAAGGCAGCCGGAAGGGAAATGTCAGTAGGAAATGGTATTTCAAATAAGTGCAAATTTCATAATTCAGCCAATTTTTTAAAGACTATTTCTCGCAGCAGTCTTTCCTTAATTTGAGTTATGGTGAAATGTTAAATGTGGAAGAAACGTACCTCCGTGTGGACATTTGGCCCAGATAGACACGGGATATAAAAATGAAGGCATTCTCCTGACATCTGAGATGGGCCAAATGGACCAGAGTACAGGAACAATCGGTCCTATTGACAAAACCTGATCCTTGGATCTTTAAATCACCCAATACAATTACAGCACTGTGACATTCTCTACTGGGGCTTGTACTCCAGACCCTCCAGGAAACTTCGATTCCTGCTACACAGAACGGCTGGGTGGAATATTGTCCTTTCCAGCCGATATCACACAAGTCTGCCCTCACCATCAGCTTCAGTCCCGTGAAGGCCCTTGCTGGGCCGCGTCTGGAGAAGCAGGGGGTGTACCTGCCAGCGCCCAGGGGGCCAGGCTGGTGGGTTCAAGAGAGGCTGGTCGGGTGAAGAAAGCTGCCCCTCCCCCTCCCCCCACCCCCCCCAACACCCCCGACCCCACCCCCACCCCCGTCAGCACATTGTGGCCATGAGGAAACACAGGCCAGCTGTTCTCAGATCTGCTTTTTCACCAGAAGCCGGAAATCCAGATTTGATCTGAAATTTCTAAATCTTGGCAATGAATTAGAATTAAAAAACAAAATTAAAAAACAATTAAAAAACAAAAAAAAAAAAACCCCAAAAAAACCAATCAAAAAACAAAACAAAACAAAAACCCAAAAAACACCTATGCTAGACATCCCCCCCCCCTCCCCGGGGAGGCATATATGACTCCCGCCCAGGGCAGCCTGTATGGCAAAACTGAAGGTCGAAATGGGCCCGACCTCATTTGTGCTCATCTCTATGAATCCCTTGCCGCAACAAGGGTCTGCGCATGTGTATTTCTGTGGCTGTAACTGAACCCCCCAGTCCTGTGACCAATTTCTCTCTTCCCTATATTTCGGGATACTGAAATTTGTGGGGCTCTCAAAGCCGCTGCTGCTGGAAATGCCAGCTTCCGAACTGCGTGTTCCCAAGCACAGAGTCAGGCTGGGCGAGGCCAGCAGGAAGGTTGGGACTAGGTTCTTGCTGCCACCCTGACAATGTTTTCTAAACCTGGAGTGAGGCTTCCTGACTCAGTCTCTGCCGCTCTTCACATGGGAGTTGCCAAGGAACAGAAGAAGGGGTACTAAAAATACAAGCTTTGTCATCGTTCTCTTTTTTCTTTAAATCTTTCCTCCACCAAACGCCTCTACCCAACTCCCGAATCTCCATTTGTTTTTCTTGTTTGTTCTTTAATCGTTCACTCAGTAAACATTAAGCCAATGATATGTGCCAGGCACTCTGTTAGGTGCTGGGAAAGCCCAGATAAATCAGACTTGGTCTCTGCCATTGAAAGGTTTATGGTGACATGGTGGGGGGGGGGGGGGACGGACTTCTGGGTGGCTAAGCCCATTAAGTGTCTGCCTTTGGCTTGGTCATGATCTTGGGGTCCTGGGGTCCTGGGCTGGATCTTTGCTCAGCAGGAGTCTGCATCTCCCTCTTCCCCACGCCCCTGCTACCAGTGCACATTCTCTCTCTCTCTCTCTCTCTCTCTCTCTCTCTCCCCCCCTCTCTAATAAATATATCTTTAAAAAAGAGAAAGAGAGAAAGACTTAGGTTGACATGGGTTCTTGGATGATCCAAAACTGAGGTTCGAGTATGTCTGGTGACCACAAGCCTTCTCCCCAGCCACCCCCTCCCAGGTATGGTGAATTTTGCTTGGGAGGGAGGAAGTGGACAATAGATACCAAATTGAAAGGGAAACCTGTGGTTCCTTAGGAGAAAAAGTCATCATCATTGTGGCTTGCCTTTAAACCAAATAATGATTTCGGCAAAGGTATTATTATTCTTTATTAATTTTTCTTAATGGACTTTATTTTCAGAGCAGTTTTATATTCATAGCAACACTGAGCAGAAGGTAAAGAGATTTCCCATATACTCCTGCCCCTCATACACACGGCTATCAAAACCCCCTATACCACAGTAGTTCATCTACCGCAGTCGATGAACCTACGGGGACACACCATTACCACCCAGATCCCATAGTTTACGTTAGGTTTGGCTCTTGGTGTTGTACAGTCTATGGCTTTGGATAGATACATGATGGCACCCATCCACCCTTATGGTGTCATAAAGAACAGCTTCACTGCCCTAAAAATTTCTCTCCCTATTGAGATTATTTCTGAAATTTTGAAATGCTCAAGATGAGGCTCAGTAAAATGTCTGCAGCCCAAGTGGTGGATGATTCGATCAAATTTGGGAAATAAGTCAGTTGCATGTTAGAGTTCAGGGGGAAGACACAGATTGTCCTACAAGAACATGGGAGATTTCCCCTAAATTAGTTAAGACGATTGACTAGCATTAGGTAGTCAACTCTGAGGAAACAACAGCAAGGCCATGAGTGAAGCCATCTCGAAAGCCCTAGCCTGTTCCTTCTCTCACCTTTACCATTCCAAGCATTGGCAAGCCTCAGTGCTTAATGCACTGACAATACCACTTATTTGTTCAAGAAAGATAATCCTAACTTTTAATTTGATTTGAATTCCTTATTGCAAAGAGGAATGGCTATATTTGCTGAGCAGATTTACCAGAAAAGGAAGGCATCGTCAGTCCAAACTCTACTGGACTTATATTTTTGGAAACCTCAATGCAGAAAAATCTCCTCCATGAAACGTGTGCAAAACAGCTTTTATATTATATGTTTGGATTCACATCCTTAACTGTTTATAACCGCATCGGCTTTTATTTTATCATCAAAATAAATGTCTATAGACTCATGGTTTGAATAGTCTTCTAGAATTGGGGTAGAGAGCCAAGGTTTGCCTTCAGACTTCTCTGTGTGTGACTATTATTCAGAAACAAAGCAGGTCTTAAATCTGGAGTCACCTGCACTTGACCCCACACCTGATCGAGCCAGAAAAATGGAGATGTGTCAATGACCTGGGAAGAAAAGGATTTTATGTAAAATCAAAAGAATTATTGACTTAACCGTGTTACATCTTGGGTCCAAGTAACTCTGGGTATGAGCCCATTTAAGAGAGCCCAGAAGAGGAAAAACTGCCCCTTTGTGAAAAGGGCAAGATGAGACCACCAGCCTGGATCATCACAACCCCAGTCACTGACCTGGAGAAAGGACAGCATTTAAATCTGCACACCGAAGGCATTCCTACTGTAGGTGAGACACATCTAGGGAACCTCCCCCGGCAAGATACCAGAAGGGAAAGGAGCCAAGAAATGGCAGCTGAGCCCCTGCAGAGGTGTGGGTGGGAAGGAGAAATTGCACTGATAAGTACTGTGACCTAATTTATGCCTGGGCAGGCACGAAGCTGTCTTCTCTCTGCTCCAAACCCAGCCTTCCACACCCTGCTCTGGGATTCTGCTGTTGCTGACCCCATTTTTGCTGTGGAGACAGCTCCCTATGCTCCCTGTAAGGCTCTGCCTAGAAGATGCTGGAGGAGGAATGCAAAGCCGGAGGAAAAAGGGCAGACTCCTCCCCCACCACTTTCGGCTGCTGTGAGCGGCACTCTTCTTCGCCCTGGCAGCAGTGGGTCTGCCCAGGGCAGCCGCTGCATCCAACCTGCGGTATTTCCAGTGCTCCCAGAGCTGCTCTCCTCATGCCCCCTAGGGAGCCATCTTTGCTCCTGGTCTGGTTTTCAGTGCTGGGGGCTTTTCCTCTGAGCACCCAAGATGCAAGAGCTTCAGCCTCTTGTCTTTATTTCCAAGCCCTAGAGGTGATGGCTGTTTCTTACACTTGCTGCTTCCATGATCATTTATTGCTATCTTTCTGCCATTTCTGTTATCTAGTTAACAACTTTGCCCTTAGTTGACGATCAGGTTCTCTCTGTTCAACCATCTCCTGACTGACAAGACTCCTGAAGTTTGCTGGGTGCTTGTACTCATTCAACAAACATGTAATGAGTTCCCGCTGTGGGCCAGGCCCTTTGTGAAGTGCTGGGGATTCAGCGATGAGTAAGTCAGACCAGCTCCCTGCTTTCATGGAGGAGGAGGGAAACAGACCCTGTCAGGCGGATAGCTGTGTTCCTAACCCCCCTGCTCCCACCAGGCGACACCCACACTGATCCAGATTCATTGTGTTTGTTCCGGATCCTGTGGGTTCCTCTTATATTTATGATTCTGATTACCTTATTCAACGAAATAGTACATAACTCAACAAAACATAAGTGCTCAAAGGATGAGCATTCTTTTCATAAAAAGTAAACGATGTGAAGGTTGTTATCAACAGTGGTGCCCATAGATAGACAGGATGGGCTTGAAGGGCATATCATCTCTGCATGTCCTTTCCAAAAATCTGCAACTCCAGTCTCATGAAAAAAACATCAGGTATTGGGAGACATTCTGCAGATACCTGGCTCGTACTTCTTAAGGTGGTCAAGGTTATGAAAAACAAGAAAAAATGGAGAAACTCTCAAAGATCCGAGGAATCACGTGAAGATGGGTCAACCAAATGCAGTGTGGCACTTGGGGTTCGCTCCTGGAACAGAAAGAGGCACAGGACAAGGGGGAGAAATCCAAAGAAAGCCTGGAGTTATTAGCAGTTAATAATAATATCTCATTGTCAGTTTCTTCGTTTTTACAAATGCAGATGTTAATGACTGGGAGAAGACGAGTGCGGGGTATTTAGGAACCCCCTGTACTATCTTTGCAAGTTCTCCGTAAATCTAAAATTACTCCAAAATAAAATGTTTGTTGTAAAAAAAAACAAAACAAAACACCAAATTACATGCTTTGGAAGATTTGATAATTGTGGGTTGCTTTCAAACAATGCCTTTAAATTGGATGTGGGCAACGCCTAATTGTAAAAGATAAGGGAAAAAATTTCAATCTTACTTTCCAAGTTCCTCTATGTTCATGCTCCACTTTAAAGTAACGGAAACCAGAAATTAGATGTGATGTTCTAGGGCTAGGGTTTACGCAAGAAATATGATGCTGAACTTGAATCAACAAACTCCTGCTAAGAATGATGACCTTGGGGGCGCCTGGGTGGCTCAGTCGTTAAGCGTCTGCCTTCGGCTCAGGTCATGATCCCGGGGTCCTGGGATCGAGCCCCACATCGGGCTCTCTGTTCAGCAGGGAGCCTGCTTCTCCCGCTCCCATTCCCTCTGCTTGTGTTCCCTCTCTCGCTGTGTTTCTCACTGTCAAATAAACAAAATCTTTAAAAAAAAAAAAAAAGAATGATGACCTTGTCTCTAGGTTAAAACCAAGGCAAATGAATGTGCATCTATTTACATTTTCACGAAAGTATTTAACATGGACAAAGATCACTTTTTTATGATTCCCCAATTTTTGTGCCTCATGTGTAAGCAGCTTACCAACTACTGGTCTCAATTGCGTTAAACAAAACCGCTTCTGCTAAAAACTAAGACAAGGTAATTGTAGGGTATGAAGGGTGCTCACAAACAAACAAACAAACAAACAACAACAACAACAACAAAAAAAAACAAAAAAACAAACAGGACTGGTAGAATGAAGAGTGACCAGACAAGGATGGGCTTCTCAGGGCGTCAGAGGAACTCTCTGAGGAAATGATACTTGAGTTGAGGTCCAAATATGGCTTAGGGAATATGGGTTGTCAGAATTTAATGATGGAGAAAGAGACACAAACAAATAAACGCAGCAGTGCCCTAAGATGGATATGCTGGCCCGGCACAGTAGGGACCCGATGATGGGAGGACGCTCCTTTCTAACTGGGGACATCGGGAGCGGTGTCCTAGGAGAGGCGGCCACACAGCAGTGCTCTGCAAGAGAAGGAAGGCATTTCCTAGGCAAGAGGCAAGAGGGAGCAGAATGATGTCAAGCAGTGAGGGCAATATTAATAAAGCACAAAGGTGTGAAACCGCCCGAGGTGTCTGGGAAGCCGGGAGTCACAAGGTCAGAGTCACGTGGTAGCAGGAGTGCTTAGCAGCCTCCCCGCTTTGCTGCTTCAGGTGTGGTCAAAGGACCAGCAGCAGCAGCACTACCCCAGAGCCTGTTAGAAATGCAGAACCCCAAGGCCTCCCAGACTTACTGAATGGAAATCTTCATTTTAATGAGAATCCCAGATGGTGCAGATGCACCTTGTAGTTTAGGAAGCTTTGTCTAGAGGATGGATTGCAGGGATGTGTTCAGAAGTCAAGAGCCAATTTGAGAAATTTTAATATTCTGGCCATTAGATGAAGATGTCCTAAGGCACTAACATTAAGGAAAGAGATTCAGTGGATGGAATTATGGGACTCAAAAACTGGTGTAGCTGGCATGAGGGAAGCAGGGAGCTCCCATGAACTTCAAAGGGTAGCATGCCAAAGCCAGGAAGCAATCTCATTGTATGTATACCTACTATTACTAAAAGTTAAATTATATACATGGACAATAAAATAAATTATATTAAATACAAAGGTCATAAATTCTCAAAAGTCATCACTGATTATTTTGCTACCGTTTACTGTTCTCTAAGCTCTTGGGGCTATCTGCATCACCTGTATCCATCTGTGGAAATACTATGGAAGGATGTGCTCCTATGGATCTCTCCCTAACGTCACACTAGTTGCTGGAAATCTGCCATAGTGGCGACATTTACACTATGGAAATGGGAAAAAGCTACAGATCAGGACTTACCTTGTTGCTCTATTGATTTTCTAGATGGGGGGTCAGCAAACTTTTACTACAAAGGGCCAGACAATAAATATTTGTGGCTTTCTGGGCCATACAGTCCCTGTTAAAACATTCAACTCTGTCACTGAAGTGTGAAAGTAGCCATGGATGGTCCCTAAATGAGTAGACTTGTTTTCCAGTAGAATTTTATTGACAGAAGCTGACAGCAGCCCAATATTTTGGTTTTCCTTTTGTTTTTTGCCCAGCAGCCATAGTTTGCCAATGCCTGCTCTAGAGAAGAAAGTGACAGAGAGGGGCACCTGGGTGGCTCAGTCAGTTGAGCGTCCAACTCTTGATTTTCGCTCAGGTCATGATCTCAGGGTCCTGGGATCGAGCCCCACGGGTCAAGCTCTCTGCTTAGCAGGGAGTCTGTTTCTCCCTCTGCCCCTCCCCCTACTCATATGTGCTCTTTTTCTCTCGCTAATAAATAAATAATATCTTTTAAAAAGTGATGGAGAAATTGTTAATAATGTAAGTTAAACATTAAAGGGTTTCGGGTCTGCAGCCATTATATTGTGAGTAGCATAAAACCTTGAAACTTCTGGTACTCAAACCTATTACCTGATTCAGCTAAGAAGCCATCCACATCATAGATGAATGAGAGAAGAGCCAATATATATCTTCTTGCCTCATATTCACTATTGCAAACAAAAATATATTAGCCAACATTCATGTTGGAGCCACATTCTTCCATCTGTTCCACAATACGGTGGCCGTGGTTACAAGAGGTCAGTAAAAATCGACAGAAGCATTCAGTAAGAGTTTACAGTAAAGATTATTATATATTTTATTATATTGTAAATTTCATGCCATATGTTCTTTATATTAGTAAAAGTTTCCATACACATATGTGCATGAAGGCATGCTTTTTTGTTTTCTGGAGAGCTTGTTGGCATGCACTTATCAGCACACCATGGCTCGGGTTTCTGGTGTAGGCGAGAAGGTTGGTGGGCTGCTGGGACACAGAAGGAGCAGTTTTACAAAGAAAATGCAGTTCAGTTTTGGACCTATTCCCCAACTGTGATAGGCTACTTTCCAAAGGGTAAAAGCAGAGCCCGCTTATGGCCCAACCCCACGTTCCAGGAGTCGCCCTAATATCTTACCAAATCTTGAGTGGAGTCAAGAGATTTTCTAAGCCATTCAGTATCTGCTCACATCTCTTGCCCCTACTGATGGAAATGGGGCCACTGGGCATGCTGTTTACTTTCAACCCTGAGGGCAGGCTCTATACTACAGACCACGTGAAGACAAGATCCAGATCAAACTCTTTTCTATCTCTTTTTAAAGATTTTATTTATTTATTAAACAGAGAGATAGAGAGAGAACACAAGTAGGTAGAGAAGCAGGCAGAGGGAGAGGGAGAGGCACACTCCCCACTGAGCAGGGAGCCCGATGAGGGGCTTGATCTCAGGACCCCAGGATCATGACCTGAGCTGAAGGCAGACGCTTAACCTACTGAGCCACCCAGGCGCCCCTCTCTCTTTATCATTTTTGTTTTGCCAAGTGGTTAAAAAAAATTCATAACATAAAATTTGCATTCTTAACCATTTTTTAGAAAGTTTTTATTTAAATTTGTTTTAGAGAGAATGAGCAGGGGGGGAGGAGTTGGGGGAAAATCCTCAGGCAAACTCGCCACTAAGCACAGAGCCCCCACATGGTCTTCATCCGTGTCGGGACCCTGAGATCATGGACCCTGGGATCATGACCTGAGCTGAAATCAAGAGTCGATCACTTAACCACTCAGGCATCCTATCTTTTTAATCATTTTAAGTGCATAGTTCATTAACGTTAGGTATGTTGACATTACCATACCTCCTGAACTTTTCCTCTTGCAACACTGAAACTCTATACCCATTAAAGAACAGACTGAAATTTTTAAAATAGAATTTTAAATTTATTATAAGTCCCAGAAACAGAGATACAATGCGGTCTGAGATTTATAAATACAAACAGCAAAGTATATATTGTGTTTTGGGGTTTTTTTTGCTTGTTTGTTTGTTTTTATCGTCTACATCTACCTGCTCAAGCATTGTTTAACTAAGTTGTAGCTTTCTTGCCTAACTAACTTCACTTTGAGGCCAAAAGAGCTTGGGTCCTAGTCAGAGATTCCCATCAATACAGAAGTTCCTCTTGTACTCAGGGTCTGTAGCTCTCTGTTGTCTGACTTTTTTTTTTTTTTTAAGATTTTATTTATTTATTTGACAGAGAGAGAGAGATCACAAGCAGGCAGAGGGGGGGGGGGGAAGCAGGCTCCCCGCTGAGCAGAGAGCCCGATGTGGGGCTCGATCCCAGGACCCTGAGATCATGACCTGAACTGAAGGCAGAGGCTTTAACCCACTGAGCCACCCAGGCGCCCCTGTTGGCTGACTTTTTATGGAACCGGTGGCTTGTATTTATTAACTTACTTTGTAACCGTATTTTTACCCTTGACAAAGACAGTACCTAACTTTATTTCAAGCACTTCATTTATGCCAGATGTTGGGCTAAGTCTCTTCACTGCAATATTTCATTTAATCCTCAGAACAAGCTGAAGAAATAGGTACTATCTTAATCGCCACTTTATGTCAAAGTAATAAAGGCACAGAATGCTTCCTGCAAGGGTCATATGACCAGCAAGAGGCTGAGCCAAATCTGGACCGAATCTGGAATCTGAGCTCTTCGTCGTGAAAGTATAGATTGTCTTTTCTGTACGCTCAGATCAGATTTCCAGGTAGAAACCTGGAAAGGGGCAGCTTTGACTTTCACTTTGAGGTTTGGCATTCTGGGGACGCTGGTCCCGAGAAAGAATGGCAATCCTTTCTTAGTCACTATCCCACTCAGCCCCACAGCCATTTCCTAAACAGGGCGCCAAACAGGTTGCTCAGACCTTTCCCTCTGCGATCCCTGCACGGTGCTGCAGGGGTGACTGCTACCCCGTGTCCCACACCCTGAAGCAGATTCCGTCCTGCCAAGGAAGTTGGTGTTGTTGCAACAACCGGCCCAGAAATTATTCTGGACTCTTTGCCAGGAAAACGGACCCTGGTGCCGGGTTTCCTGAAGTGTGCTCGGCAGAACGAGGAGAGTTTATGTGGAAAAAGGGTTCTGAATCACTTAAATTTGGAACGCTACAAGTTAAACAAAGTTAATCATAAAGCGCAATGTCTTTTAATGAATGCAGAACCTTAAATGGGCCAGTGTAGACTGCGACTCTCCCAGGAGGGGTAGAACAGATAGCATTTCTCTATGTACTTGACTTCAGAACCTTTATTTTTTTTTCATGCACGTCTCTCTCATGTCTGTTGTTCTCAGGAAGACACGCGACAAACAATTCCCCAGGGTGACCCCAAAGGGGATGAAAAACAGCTTCTTTCATACGTCTGAGCACATTTCTCTTCTTTAAGGTTAAGAATGTTTATTCTAATATTTTAGTCCAGATACAGGACTGTAGGGAAGAAAAAAACCTCTTCCTCTATCTATCTTAGGTTCTCCAGCTGGGGTTCTGTAAATTAGGCTGGCAGAAGACAGACTAACAGGAGAAAGCAAACAGAAGTTAATTTTGTGCATCATGTGTAAACGTGGGCACACTCAGCCCCGAGAAACCTAAAGTGGGGTTGGAACTCGGGTTTATAAACTATGGTAGGCTAGGCAATGGAAAAGGGGTCTTGGCTGCTGGGAGGGGAGATGAGTTATGGTAAAGTAATGAGGAAAGGTATGCTAAACAAGGACCAAAGTTTAGTACCATTTATTATGGTGCCACTCCACTGATGGGAATTAAGAGTCCTCCTCTTCCCGAGAAAGGAGATGTCTCTACTGATGTAAATTTCCTTTACAAAAGGAAACTTGTGCCCTGTTTTTAAAGCCTTTCCTTCTTCTGCTGGTTCTCAAGACGATCCATAGGCCAAAGACACCATGTTTTGGGGTGGTAGAATCTGGTGACTTCCAGCACTTTCCAGTCTCCAAACCTAGGCCAACTTTAAACCAGCCATTTTCACTGTAAGGAAAACCGGATGAGGTTCTAAGCTGAAGCTTACACTGGCCTCATCCATGTTCAGGGATGTAAAATCTGGAATCCGGAATCTGTTCACTTGTAGATGATGAGAAGAGAACCTACAGGTCCGTTCACATAGATGTTATTACTCCCTACGAGATAAAGTTACACAATTACTTAGGAATCCCTAGGTCTTTAAGCAAACATAAAGTATCAGCTGTATCTGTTCACTGTTACTGTACCCGCTATGGAGAGTTTTATGGATACTCCCAGGAATTAGTGGGAGCGGAGGAGAGGAAATATATTCTATCCCTCAGTCAGCGAAAACCACAACAGAAACAGTTTAAATGTTTCCTCTCATCCAAAGAACGTCCCATGTAGTACCGTAGAAAATAAATAGGACAATCTTGTCGGTTTGGGAAATGAGAGGGAGAGAGAGGACGGGTCTGGAACCTTGGCATCTGCCGCAGGTTGATGAACCCTGGCCATTCGCACCGAATTTGTGATACCTCACTCTTCAAGGGTTAACTCAACCATGATGATTCTTTGTGCTTAGAAAATCAGGAAAGCGTGTATATTTTAGTAAGAGTTTCAAGTAGAAGAGACACTGCGCTCCATACCAGAGATGCCAAGACTCAGAATCAGGGGATATCAGACGGTTGTAAAGATTACTCTGTGCAACCTTTCATCTTATAGATAAAGAAGCTGGGCCACAGGGAAGGAGTGCGCACATGGACACACTGGGAGAGTCAGAAGGAAGGAAGCTGCCACACTTCCAGCCCATTCTCTGTTAAGCTCTGGCCACTGGATGTAGCCGGCAGCCTCATCCTGCCTTGCTAATGGGGTCAGGTCCAAATCCACGGGCTGGTCAGAGATGCTTCTACTTGTACTAATAGCCTTTCACTCCTGAGCTTTGAGAGCCGATTTCTATGGTACCCACTGACCCTGGCAGCTCACCTTTCTTTAAGCCTTTGGTGGTGCAATGTAAAGGCATCAGAATCGCTTCACAACAGGAGACAGTCCGGTTTGCGATTCCTTTCCCAAGCTGAGTTAAGGGCTAAGCTCCTGTGGGATATGGAACAACCGAAATTCTATTATTTAGTGATCAGAAATGGCCACAGTCCTAGTTTCTCCTTTCCTTTGAAGGAGCCAACATGCTTTTCCTCTTTTCTCTTTTTTCGTTTTTATATAGGACAAACTATAGGGATTGTTTTATGTTGGAGACATCTTTTACGGGCAAAAAAAAAGAGAAGATTTTTTTAGATAGAAAATATTTGCAGCTGTTTAATAAAACGCAAGCAAATTTGAATGAGAGCCTTGTGCCGCTTTGCAAACTACCTAAAATAGGTGAGATAAAAAGACATAATGGAAAGAGTGAGCTTGTAACAGTTCAGGGACCATTGAATTTCATGTATCAGGTTAGGCAATCAATCAATCAGTATAAAACTATACACGTAAAAACCAGAAAGGTAGCTCATATGACTTACTTTCTGAGTAACAGGAAGTCACAAAACAGTATCATACAATATCAAAATGAACGGCATCTAAAAAAATCAGCTTTATTCACTGAGGTATGGTTACAAACAATAAAATTCATATATTTAATAAAGTTTGATGACCTTTGACAAATACATACATTTGTGTAACCACTGTACCCACCATGACAGTCAAGAGATGAAACACTTTCATCAGCCAATAGGTTCTCTCGTGTTCATCTAAGAATAAGTTGCAGACATGATGATCTCTTATTTCCTAAATATTTGTTTCCTAAAAACATGAACTCTCCTGCATGATCACATGACAAGGATCAAAATCAGGAAATTAACACTGAAATGATGTTATCTTATCTGTAGACCTTATTAAGACTTTGTCAATTGTCCCCACGTTGTCTTATTTTATAGCAAAACAATCCAAAATTTGAATTCAGACATCTGGTCTCCTGTGATCTGGGACATTTACCCCGAGACTTTGTCATGAGATTGGTATTTTTGGTATTTTTGGAGAGTACAGGTCAGTTATTTTGCAGACCATCCCTCCACTCACATTTCCTCATGACTAGGTTCAGATTATGCACGTTGGGCAGGAAAACCACAGGAGGGATGGCTGGTTCTCAGAGTAGCCTATTAGGGGACACATGCTGCTGATTAGTCCCATGGCTGCAAGGTTATCTTTGGTCATTTGGTTCAGGTGGTGTCCGCCACAGTTTTCCACTGTAGAGGAACAGGTTTGCCCTTCACAGTTAAAAAAAAGTATTTGGCAGGAATGTTCCTTGAGGTCCACCATATGAGTCAGCAACTATACTCATGAGCATTCTCCAAAAACATTTTTCTCCAAAAACAACCATACTCATGAGCATTCTTCTCCAATCTCGACTGACCACAGTCAATAAAATGGAAGCTGTTCCTTGCTAGATCTACAACCTAGGGGAAGAAAGAGGATTTAAACAATGTTTTAAAGGTGGCATCAGGAATTTATTTCTCCAAAGGATATACTAGGGTCTGTCTACCTGAGGTTCTGAGGACTGGTCTGGAACCTTGGCATCTGCCGCAGGTTGATGAACCCTGGCCATTAGCACCGAATTTGTGATACCTCAGTCTTCAAGGGTTAACTCAACCATGATGATTCTTTGTGCCTAGAAAATCAGGAAAGCTTATATATTTTACTAAGAGTTTCAAAAAAAAGAAAAAGCGCTGAAAAAAGTCCCATTTTCTGCTTCAACTTGAATAAAAATGTTCAGATTAATCAAGATTCTCTAGCACATAAGGAAATCCTGTTCCATCTTTGACAAATACATTCCTAATACATGGTACTTTTCCCATATTTAATTTTTTATGCTTTTCCACATATATGTGAGACTGTATTAACGGACCATTTGATTTTTACCACAATAATTTCTGTCACTTAACTTCCTGGGTTAACCGTTTTTAAGTGAACATTCCTGGCATCAAATCATGTGGTCATTAATGGGCAGGAATTATGTTCATTCTCTAAAATCATGTTCTAGAATATTTATTTATTTTGTTGTTTCTTTAGAAGAAGTGTGGGAAAATGTGCTGCACATATTTCTCAAAGCGAGGCTGCTACCACTTTAAAAAACAACAAAACGCCTGGATTCTAAATGCTTACTCATTGCTGGGAAATCTTTCACGGCTTTACATTTATAGAAGTGCTGGGCCCTCCAGTTTCAAAGAGTCCTCATTTTGTGTTTTGTTAAATAAGAAATGAAGACTTGAGAGAATATATATCTGAGTATTAAGTCTGACTGACCCTGTAACTTCCTGCTCATTATACCCACCGACAGATTAGTGGAGGAGAGAAGACTTTCTTTCTCAAACATCAGAAAACAGAGAAGCAGCAGTGAATCTGGGGGGAGGGGAGAGTTCCTGAGACAAGTCAGGCAGTTGAATGGACAACTGAATGCTTCAGAGGTTTGATTAATATTGCATAATATTTTATAGGCAGAAAGAAACTTAAAATAATTTAGCACAGTGCAACTTTTTATGGAAGAGGAAAGCAACTCCGTGTATTTAAATGACTTGCCAGCATCACCAACTACTTAGAAGATAAAATAGGACTGGAACTCATCTGGTACTTTTCCAATGCAGTATGCGCACATAAGTTTGATTCTTATAGGATAGGACAAAAACAAATCAGAATGTAGAGACGTTCTAGTAAAGCAAAGAATCCACATTCTTTACTTAATGTTGATACAGCTGAGGTCCCTGGGAAAAATCACCTTTTGAGAATAACAGCCTTGAAGGTCAGAATCAATGGCTGTGACAGATAACCTCTGTCAACCCTCATGTCCAAGTGATGATCCCCAGAAGGGTCATCCCCAATGGAACCTGCTTCATTTAAATGACATTTTCCATTTCAGAATCAAGTGCATACATGACCTTCCAGTCATATTATTTCTGAATCTTCGTTCTCAGTAGTCCCTCCACTTGGAATGCATTCTACCTATTGAAAATTTTTTGAGAGATGGATAGATCTGCAAATTTTAAAATGGCGAGTAAGTAAGAAAGTTGCAGAAAAATGAGCATAGTTTATAACACTCATGTAACTTTTTTTCCCTACTTTTAGTTGCAATGAAATGGACTCTTTTTGGTGTAGTTCTGTGAGTTTTGACAAATTCAGACAGTTGTGTTATTACCACCACGGTTTCATCACGCACAACCCTAAATTTGCTTCTGCTACCTCTTGGTACATTCACATTTGTTTTCTATATAACGTCCACCTTTTATAGTTGTACTCAGGCTGGGGAAATAGGGAAAATTCCATGTAGCCATAACTCCAAGATTCATTATTTTTAAGGAAATAAAATGTTATGGTTCATGTCAAACACTTCTTTGTAAATTCTACCCAATTCCATGATCTTCTCTCCTACCCCATGTATCTATCACGTTTGTTTACATTTGTTTTCTATATAATGTCCAGCTTTTATAGTTGTAATCAGGCTAGGGAAATAGGGACAATTACATGTACCCATAACGCCAAGATTCTCCCCCATGCCTCTCCACGCTCTGACAAGCACTGATCTACAAGTTGTCATTATAGCCTTTTCCAGGACATCCTATCAATGGAATCGTAGAGAACACAACTTTTTGAGACCGGCTTTCTTCACTCAACATGATGTCCTTGAGATGAACCAAGTCATTGCTCACATCCAGCTATTTTTTTTCGTTATTAGGTAGTTTCCCAGCGCATGGACAGACCTTGTTTTGTTTATCTGTTTCCAAGTTGAAAGCCATTTAGGTTTATTTTCAGTGTTTGACACTTAGAAGTAAAGCTGCTGTTCAACACTGCACACAAGTTTTTGTGTGAACAGGGATTTTCATTTCACTTAAGCAACGACACAGAAAATAGGACTACTGGGCCATATAGTAAGTACATACTCTATGAGAGACTGCCAGGTAGTTTTTCTGTAAGAGAGTTCCAGTTGTGCTTCATTCTTGCCAGCACATGGCATTGTCAAGCATTTTATTTTTAGTCCTTTTAATAGCTGTAGTTATATTTCATTGTGGCTTAATTAGATTTTTTTCTAATTACTAATAATTTGAACATCTTGTCAAGTGATTATTTGCCATTAGGATATCTTCTTTGGTGAAGTATTCGCTCAAATCTTTTGCCCATTAAAAATAACCTGGATTGTTTATTTTCTTATTGTTGAATTTTGAGAGTTCTTTATATAGTCTATATAAAAATCCTTTGTCAGAGATTCAATCTGCAAATACTTTCTCCTTTATCTTTTCTTTTTCCGTTCTTTTAAAGATATCTTCTGCAGAGCAGAACTTTTAATGTTGATGAAGTCTAATTAACCATTTTTTTCTTCAATGGATCACTACTATTTGCATCATGTTTAAGAATACTTTGACTAGCCTATGTTGTCCTCAAAAAGTTTTTTAGATTTATATGTTACATATAGACCTATGATCCATTTTGGATTTGTTTTTGTATGAAGATGTGACATGTAAATTTTTAAACCACAAAAGTACCACTTGATGAACATAAATGTGATAGATACGCGGGGTAGGAGAGAAGACCATGCAATTGGGTAGAATTTACAAAGAAGTGTTAGACACAACCGTAACATTTTATTTCCTTAAAAATAATGAATCTTGGAGTTATGGCTACATGTTATACTCCCTATTTCCCTAGCCTGAGTACAACTATAAAAGCTGGATATTATGTAGAAAACAAATGTAAGACTCTCAAAGGTGAAGAGAGGAAAACAGACTGACTAGGGACCTCAGGTCTCCAAGAATAAAATGGTGTTAAGTTTTCTGAGTTTTCTTTCTGTCTCTTTCTGTTTCATATATATTCCAGAGAAATCCACAATTATATTTGGGGACCTTAATGCTCTGCTTAATAAGTGATAGTACAACTAAATAGAAAATCAGCAATGGTATAGAATTCAACACCAATCACTTACTGGACCTCATTGATATTTATAGAACCCTCCATGTAATGACATCAGAATACACATTCTTTCCAAGTACCAGTGGAATCTATACCAAAATAGGTCATATCCTGGGCCACAAAAAAGAGCTCAAAACATTTAAAAGAATTGAAATCATACAGTGTGTTTTCCAACCACAGTGGAATCTGACTAGAACTCAAACACGGAAAGATAGCATGAAAATCTCTAAACACTTGGAAACTAAACAACACTGCAATAAGATCCAAAGAGACTTAATAAAAGTAGACATAACACCACATACAGAAACTTGTTCCCTAGAAGATTGTATGATTTTCTATGTACAAAATCCCAAGGGAAAAACCAACAGTCAATCAATCTCCCAGAACTAACAAGGATGTTTAGCAAGGACACAGGATACAAGATAAACTTACAGCAATCAATTGTATTTCTATATACTAACAATGAACATGTGGACACTGAGATTAAAAATATAATACCATTTACAATTGCTTTAAAAAATGAACTCTTAGGTGTAAATGGTAAATATAATACCATTTACAATTGCTTTAAAAAATGAACTACTTAGGTGTAAATCTAACAAAACATGTTTCAGACTTGTATGTAGAAAATCACACGATGATGATGAAAGAATTCAAAGAAGGTCTACTTCTTTGAGAGACACACTGTGTGCATGGATTGAATACTCAAATCATCATGATGTCGATTATCCCCAAATCCATATACAGTTTTAACATAATTCCTACCAAAATCCCAGCAAGCATTTTTGTAGATTTAGGCAAGATTGTCTTAAGATGTATACAGAAAGGGAAAGGAAGCAGAATAGATAAGATAATTTTGGAAAAGAAGAATAAAGAGGGAGGAAGTTGCCTATGTAGCCTACATGACTTTAAGACGTATCATACAACTACAGGAATCAAGATTGCATGGTATGTGTGGACGAGTACACTTACAGATCACTGGAACAGAAGAAAGAACCCAGAAGTAGGTCCACATGAATATGCCCAATTAATGGTTGACAAGAGTGCAAAACACTTTAATGGAGGAGGAAATGGAGCCTTAATGAGGCTAGAGCACTGGGACATCCATAGGCAAAACTCTGAACCCCAACCTAAGTCCCAGACCTTCTAGAAAATTAACCCAAAGTGGACCACAGACCTAGTATAAAATGTAAAGCTATAAAACTTTTTGAAGAAAACAGAGGAGAAACTCTTCAGGATCTAGAACGAGGCAAAGTGCAATCCCTCAAAGAAAAAAATTAATAAACTGGGACTTCATAAAATTAAAAATTCCTTCTCTGCCGAAGACCCTGTTGAGAAAAAAAGAAAAGCCACAGAGCGAGAGAAAAATCTGTACAAACCACATACCTGACAAAGAACTAGTGCGTTGAATATACAAAGAGCTCTCAAAACTCAACAGTAAAACAATCAACAATCCAATGAGAGAGTGAGCAAGTGACAGGAAGGGACATTTCGCAGAAGAGGATATAAAGATGGCAAATGAGCAAAAAGGTACTCCACATCGTCAGTTACTGGGGCAAGGCAAATCAAAACCTCGAGGAGATACCAGACAACACCCACCAGAAGGGCTAAACTAAAAACTACTGAGAACGCAAGGATGCGGAGTAACTTGAGCGGTCCTCAAACTACTGATGGAAATCTCATATGGGACAGCCTTTTTGGGAGTTTGGCAGTATCTTGAAAAATTAAACATGCAAGGGCACCTGGGTCACTCAGTCAGTTACACATCCGATTTTTGGTTTCGGCTCAGGTCATGATCTCAGGGTCCTGGGATTGAGCCCCATGTCGGGCTCCCCACTCAGCCCAGAGTCTACTTGAGATTCTCGCTCTGTCTCTCCCTCTGCTCCTCCCCTAGCTTGTGCTCTCTAAATAAATAAAAAAATAAACAAATAAAAATAAATAAATAAAATATTTTTAAAAAATTAAACATGCAACAACTACAACCCAGTGATCACACTTCTGGGCCTTCATCCCAAAGAAAGAAAGACTTAGGTTCTCACAAAAACCTGTATGTGACTGTCATCGCAATAATGTTGATTAATAACAGTCCCAAACTGGAAACAATCCAGATGTCCCTCAGTGGAGGAAGGACTACACAAGCTTCGTACCCTGGAAGAGGATTCAGCAATGACTGAAAAAAAGCCCACTGGCACGAGGGACAGCCTGGATGAATCTCCAGGAAGTCAAGCTGAGTGAAAAAGCAAATTCCCAACGGTTACATATTGTCTGTGTCCATTTCTGTGACCTTGGTGACGTGATGAAAGTATGGAGATGGAGAACAGATGAGTGGTTTCCAGGTGTGGGGAGAGGTCAGAGTGGGAAAGATGCTTAGTGTGGTTATAATGGGAACCCTCAGGGACCCTTGGGGTGAGGGAAATGTTCTCTGTCTTGACTGTATCGATGTCAGTATCTTAGCTGTGATATTGAAGGATAGTTTTGCAAGATGTTATGGGGTGAAACTGGGTAAAGCTTACAGGAGAGGCTTGTCTTATTTCTAATAACTGCATGGGAATCTACAATATGTTAGGATAAAAAGTTTCATTAGAAAAGTGGGTCTGGGGGCTCCTGGGTGGCTCAGGGGGTTAAGACTCTGCCTTCGGCACAGGTCATGATCTCAGAGTCCTGGGATCCAGCCCCGCATCTGGCTCTCTGCTCAGCAGGGAGCCTGCTTCTCCCTCTGCCAGCCTCTCTGACTACTTGTGATCTCTTTCTCTGTCAAATAAATAAAATCTTTTAAAAAAAAAAAAGAAAGAAAGAAAAGTGGACCTGAGGGGCACCTGCGTGGCTCAGTTGTTAAGCATCTGCTTTTGGCTCAGGTCACAATCCCAGGATCCTGGATTAAGCCCCGCATCAGGCTCCCTGCTCAGAGGGAAGCTTGCTTCTCCCTCTCCCTTTGCCCCTCCCCCTGCTTGTGTTCTCTCTCTCTCTCTCTCTCTCTGTTAAGTAAATAAATAAAATCTTTAAAAACAAAAAGAAAAGTGGATCTGAAGCAAAAATGGCAACACGTTAGTATTCATAAAAGTACATGAGTGCTTATTACATAATTTTCTGTTATCTTTTATGTTGGGAGGTCCTTTATATGAAAAAAAAAAAAACAAAAACGGGACGTTGAGACTCAGGTAACCCGTCACCTGTACTCAGGGTAAGTTAGAATTATAGGAATCGCTCTTTCTCCATGACTCTGTGGGGATAGAATCAGAAAGGGAGCATCCTATGTCTATCCATCTTTCTTTGCATAACCTCTCCTTCCCCTGGATTGAGTCCAGGGCCTTGCATACAATTGTTATTCTTATTGGTACTGTTAAGATGATACATTTAGCTGGGTCCTAGGGTTCTCAATTAAAAGAAAAGGAAAAAAAATCGACACAGTGTGTCTTCATTCCATAAAGAAAACAAGACCAAACAGGCCAAAACAAACACAGTAGAAGTAAAGAAATTCAAGGAAGCCATAAGGTGTTGCAAAGTACTCGGGGTGAGCTTTTGTTTTCAAAGCAGTTACTTTACCCAAGAGGACAAAGTTTGTGAAGTGGAAATGCTGTTTTTGTTCCTTTGAGGCTGGCTTCTCCATCTTTGTATCATTCCAAATGCCTTCAGTGTCACATAGCAGACGTCGAACTTAACCAGCTTAGACGGTGAGATGCTGTCTTGGCTCCCGGGCCTGGGGAGTCAGTATGGTGTGGTCAGGGTAGCCGAGTCTACAGCTGTGATTCAAGTTCTCCAGACTCTGCCACACTGTGGGCTAACAGGGAGAAGTTCTGTGTCTCATATCCTCGGTGACAATGTCTGGAGAGAAAAGGGAAAGACCTTGTTTCCTCCTCAGAGTGAGGAGACTTCAGGAAAGCTCTCTCCTCGCCTGGGCTGCTCACTGGGCATTGCCCAAACCAGCTGCTGCCGATAGGGTTGGGATTCTGAAGATGCAAGCTATCTCCCTATCAACCCTCATTTAGCTGCCACTTATTTATGCCTTTCTCTTTCTGCAAATTTACTCAGTTTTATTTCTATTATTGGGGTGGTACCAGGAGTTTAAAATTCTGGACTGATTTGAATTTAAGCGAAGAGAGAGCTGGGAGCATGATGCATTCCTGCTTTAGGATTTAAAGGGAATGGTTAAGGTCCTGCATCTTGAAGCAACAAGACATTCAAGGTCTGCGTGTCCGCTAATGAACATCCTAGTCCACGCAGCCTCCTTGGATTTGCAGGATCAATGTTAGTTTAAATCTCCACTGCTTTTCACTAAATGAGGTCCTTTTGTAATTAAGGGAAAAACAGCTACATAATTCGAAATGAACTGGGAACTTGGATTAAAAGCAGATAACAGAGAGAGAACCCACTGAAGGCTAGAGACAATGTTATTAAAAGTCAGCCTCTTATATTAAGAGATTATTCTCTCTAATTATCTCTCGCATGTATTTGGAATAGCTTGCAATATTTATGGGACTGGCCGGATAAAGATTTAGTGGTGATATAAAGTACCGTGAGCTCTGGAAATTTAAAAAAAAGAGAGAGAGGAATTGGGACACAGAAAAAAATCATTTTTTTTTCTCTCTTCTCTCTGAAAATTTCTAGGAGAACACATGAGAAACTATTAATAGTGCCCGTTTCTGAGCAATGGGACTGGAGGTTGGGCAGGTAGGGAAAGGAAATTTTGTTTTCACTACCACTCTGTGAGGTAGGCATTTTTTCATTCACCGTGAGCTTAAATGACTATTGCAATTCGTAGAAATTAAGTAAAACAGAAAGAAAAGAAAAGAGTTGATTAAGTGTATTCTGAGTTTACAGAGAAAGTTAGGATTGGATTTTTGGATTCTTAGTTCTATTATGATCCTGGTATTGTCTTCCCTGTAAGAATTTGCATTTGAATCATCCTGGGCAGCCTCATTCCGGAGAGGAGGATTGTAGGCGACTGATTTTAATAACAATACAGAACTAAGATCCTAGACTGTAGCCTTCATAAAGATGCTTCATGTACTAAATATCACCATGAGAGACTCCTAACTGTAGGAAACAAACTGAGGGCTGCTGGAAGGGAGGTGTGTGGGAGGATGGGGTAACTTGGGGGATGAGCACTGGGGAGGACACGTGATGGAATGAACACTGTTTTATGCAACTGATGAATCCCTGAACTCTACCTCTGAAACTGATGATTCACTGTATGTTAATTAATTGAATTTAAATAAAATAAAATTTAAATTAATTAAATTAATAAATATCACCATGAAGTCTCTGCTAAGCCGTAGCTGCACTATTGTCATAAATAGCCCAGGAAATGCCCAGATTAGACGCAGTTCATTAGGAAACGTAACAAGAGTCGTAACTGAATGCAAGTGACAGATTTTAGTTCGTTAGTCCAATAGTGCAGAAAAGCCCACCCTTGATTCTGTTTGGGGTTGGAGAGGAGGAAGAATGTCATAATCAAGGCACAGTTTCAAGGAAAGAATGACTCTTTTATGGGTTACAGAGCAAATGTTTCATATGGGCATGCATTACTCTGTTACCGATCTCGAAGAGTTAACCAAAATCCCATGTTATCTCACAAGCATTTGCAGGGGATCTGGCTTGCTCCTCACACTTCCAAAACATCTGAGCTAACCTGGAATTTGTAACAAGTCTTTGGTCTTTGAAAATATAAACTTAGATTCATTCCCCAAAGCAGAAACTCCAAGCAAGCAAAAATATTATGACAAGTGATAACCTTAAGCCAATGAATTTATAAACCTGCTTACTTTTTTGATGCTAGTATTTTGGTAACAGTTTCTAAGGTAAATTGTTTTATCCGTTTGTCATTTTTTGGTTTTTTGGTTTGTTTTTTTTTTTCTCCTTTCTAACCTCTCCTGACCTGTAGCTTTGAAATCTGCATTACTAGAGGCTGAAGATCTAACAAGGAACCTTTGGGCCACCAAGGTCCTTCCAAACCTACATATACAAAACTTTTAGTTCCGTCTCTCTTTTCCTTCCATTTCCTCTTTCCTTTCCTTACTCTGCCCTTATGCTACTGCTCCATCGTAGCTTATATCCTCTTTTCCTTTCTTTCCTTCTGAGGGAGAATGAATGCTGGATATGATTTGGGGTAAGGACAGGGGATAAACTATCTGTTGAATACTCTTGAGATATTTGCTCGCTACTAACAGATTTTCACTTAAGGTTTGACTTTAAAGATCTACTCTGCCTATAAAAGTGTACGCTTGAAGAATGCATAGAAACCAAAATATAAGCTTCTGATGAACAACAGGGCTTTAATAATTTAGGCAAGTATGACGGTTTCTTTTTCCTTAAGGCTCTCGAGTGTGATTTACCTGATCTGGAGTCTTATGAAATCCAACAGTCTGACTCTTGAAATAACTAGAGAAGGTGCTTTTGTTTCTCTGTATGATTTTCAATACTTGCTTAAGCTGGGACTAGGAGCCAGAATTAGTAGGAAACTGCTCAGAATGGTTTATTTCAGAATAATGTGTACTCCTTGAAGCCAGGAAGCCAAGGAATCTGTTTTGCTTGGGGCTGAGTGAATAGTTAGACAACCGGGGGAAAAAAAAAAAAAAGCATAGGAAAAGACCTAAACCAGTTTCTCAGACTTGGAAGTAATGACATTTGGGGTCGGGTAATTCTTTGAGGTGGTGGAGGGAGGCTTGCCTCATGCAATGTGGGATGTAAGGCAGCTTCTCCGACCTCTACCCAGTACTACCTTCTAGAGCCCTCTCCTCCCCCAAGCCGTGAGAATCAAAAATGTCTCCAAATATTGCCAAATGTCTCCTGGGTGGGGGTCGGGGGAGGGGGGCCACAATCCTCTCCCCTGAGAACCACTAACCCAAATAGAGGACTGTAACTGTTTTATGGAGTCTTCGGGAGTTATTTCAGAGACTTGAAAAAATTAAAAACTGTAGCAGGGTAAAATTGCACACGCCTCTTTATTTTCCTTGGTCATTTGCCTGAGATGGCGTGTCCCCGCCTCTCCCAGGGGACATCGGCCTGCTCCAGGAATGGGTTTGGATGACCTAATAGATCTTTTCCTGTCTCAGGATTCTGGCTAATGACAGCATAATCAATGTGCTGATGCTGAAAACATGCCGAGAAAACAACGGGAACCGGGTCCAATTCTCCTGAAGAAAGTTTGTTGTTGTTGTTGTTTTGTTTTATTTTGTTTTTAGTAGCCTGGGCCAAACACAGCATTGCAGCGTACAGTTTTCATAAGGCAGAAAACTAATTAGAGATTCAAGGCAAAGTAAAAAGTTGGCCTTTTGATTGCAGCGAGGTCCGGCATCTATTTGCATATAGAGGGAGCTAACACAGAGTTGCAAAAGGAGAAATCTTGAAATATGTAACCAGGTGGCTTAAACATCACAGCCAAATCTAGATATTCGGTTTGGCAGTAAGACACCTTCTTTCCTTTTTGGGAGAGATATCACACTCTGCCTCCTAGATTCTGCTGGATTATGAAATGCAGAAATTAAGACGCGAGGACAAAAAAAAAAAACAAAAAAAACACAACAACCCAGTTTTCCTTGTCTTCTTTTCTTTTTTTTTTTTCCAGGATGGTGTTCATAGAGAAAAGAAAAGTTGACTCAACACATCTGGATTGTGAAGTCAAGCACAGGGCATGGATGTGTTAGTACACGTATTGAGTACTGCTAATGAACGATTGAACATTGAAAATCAATCAGTTGCATTAGCCAGCCCTGTGAAGGAGGCAGAGCGGATTTTGCTATCTTCTCCAGAGCCTGCAGAGCTTTTCCTACCGTATGAACTGTATGAACCCCAGACAAGTCTTCAGTTGTAAAAGCTAAACATTATTCCATGAACTGCTTGCTAGTGGGTGGCGGGCCAGCTGGTGAAACCAGCCCTGTAGCTTGATGCTCCTGAAAATGTCTTCTGCTAGGAGAGGTATGAGGGGGTCAGACAAGCAATTTCACTTTATGGAAAGACACTCCTGCTGTTCATGTTTCCTAAACCTCATGAGTAGAATTTATCGTAAAAGTCTGACCTTCCGACATCCTACACCATGAGCCGATGAAATTCTCTATTCACTGTCTGCCTCCTGGCTTCTCCCGCTTTTAGCCTTAGTCCTGGTTGTTTCCTTTGTCTGGGATGCTCTTTCTTCCAAGGGCGGAGTGCCCTCCAAAGCCTGCCCATCTCACCTGCCACTTACCTCCTCCATGAACTTTCCTTCCCTTATGCCTTGAGACCGGCGAAATCACGCCTTCCTTTGAGCTGCCTCAGCACATTATCTCACGGCTCCTGTGACATTTCACTTTCTGTCTCATTTTGAGGTCATTTACATTTCCTTTCCTATTATACAGAAAAGCCTTCCAGCCGAAGGATCTGTCTCTGGTTCCTTGCTCTATTTCTCATACTACGTGGCTGAGGGCACTGCGTTCAGTATACAACATGTTAAATACATGGCCCTGCAGGTACCCCATCCACGTCTGGTATTTGTACTACCCTAAGTGAGTTGGCCTGGAGGTCAGGAGAATGGAGTTAAGCTCCTCTCCAACCCCATCATGTGCAGAAAGGCAAATAAGAATTTCAGTTCAACTCCCTGGACTAATGTTACAATCCTTCCCTTTGCAAACATGTGTCAGCATTTTTGCTACCATTCTTTCTGCAGACCTGTGATGAACAAATGCCCCCCGGTAAACATGGGCTGCTTCTTGAAATGGGGCCTGTTCCTGAAGACACAGCCATTCTTTTCCTTTCTCTGTCGTGTAACACACCAACCTGCTCGTTCATATTCAGAAATATAAAAACAATTACGTCACCTAGTCTAATCCCTTTGCAGGGGTGCCACTGCAGGATAAAGGTTGAGATGACACCATGCTTGACCCTCTGGAAAGACAAGAAAGAATGAATGTTTTAGAAGTGACTTCTCCGGACGAGGAAGGAGGACATTTAAGAGTTCCTAAACCCATTGGCTTGTCACTTTATATAAATTGATATTTGGATTAAAGGAACTATTTAAGCTGCATTCTTCCCACAGAATGGCAATTAGATTTCTTTAACTTCTTTAACTTGGGGGATTGTCTGCCTCCCTCCTTTTGAAGAACTGAATTCTGGCAACACACTTTCATGTTTTCTGGCCATCTGTGGCCATTGCCTCTTCTGCAGTAGCTGAGATTCCTATAAAATGTATTCTGTCTCCAAAATACTGTGCCATCAGTTGGCTCTCAGATGGTATTGGGGAAAAGATAATGGTGTTCTAGCGGGGAGCATACAGAAGGACACCTGCATGGGTGTCCTCCCTCTGGCTCTTTCGGTGATTTGGTTTGGGGAAAGCCAATAAAACTCTCCTTCTCCCAGTCCCCTATTTGAAAAGTTAAGACAATACCAATACATATCTTCTAGAATTGTTGCAAGATTTTAATGAGATAATGCAGGTGAATATACTTTGCGAAGTTGTTCAATGTTGTATACATGCCAAGTCTTGTATCGTCAGATTCTGGTATCTGAACCATACATTCATGTCAAATCAACAATACTTGGTGTTCACAAACCCCTTCTCCAAGTGAGGGACAGAGAAAGTGAGCACGAGGAGGGCATTTAATCCAGAAATAAAGCGGAGGAGGCATGTGAGTTTAGCCATATTTGCTTTGTGAATCTCACTTTTGTGAGTGTTGGTTTCCTCAACTGAAAATAAAAGTAGTAACACCTACTTTTCAAAAACAAATAGGAGGATACTCATGAAGCACTGAACCCCCATGCCTGACACATCTGCTTGCTTGGTCAATGCTACCTTTCCAAGGGGATAAGAGAAATGCTAGTACTCAAGGCTTCAAATTAATAAACAAGAACCAAGAACTGTAACATCTGGTTGAACAAATCTGGCCAGCTTCCTGCAAGATTGACATCTGGCCGGAGGCCTGAAGGATAAATACATTTCTGCATTTGAAGACTGTAGCCATGGGGGGGGGAGGGGGCGTAATTTGTGCCTCGCATTGTTCAGATCACTTTACTCACCAAAACTCTGGCTAGCGCTCTCTTCCACTTTGCAAATGAGAATATGGGGCACTGGGAGGGCAGGTGGCTGATCCAAAGTCCCACACACGGTTGAGGGCAGAGCGCTAACTAGCCTGGAGTGGCCAGGTTCCTGAGCTTGAGCTCATAACCTTGGCACAGAACAGGACAGGCGGGCAGGTGGGAGGTAAGAGGGGTGGGGGAGGCCGGGCACGGGAAGTAGTACGGGAGCAGAGAAGGTGAATGAAACACTCAAGGTCTTCCTCTCCTGAGGAGCAGCTGGGTGAAGAAGAGAAAGACGCACCGTCAGAAGGAAATGGTATATGATGAAGAAGCTTCCGGATACAAGGGCCAGAGGGACAAGGCTTGGCCCTGTGGCCACCAAGAGATCACAGAGAATGGTCTGGCGTTGAGCCCTGTTAATACCTCTTGACTTCGAAGGCAGCAAGACGGAGGGTTCTAGATTTTGCAAATCCAGGCCAGATTTAAACACAGGGCCTGTGGGGCGCCTGGGTGGCTCAGTTGGTTGAGTGGCTGCCTTCGGCTCAGGTCATGGTCCCGGAGTCCTGGGATGGAGTCCCGCGTTGGGCTCCCAGCTCCACCAGGAGTCTGCTTCTCCCTCTGAGCTTTTCCCTTCTCGTGTTCTCTCCCTCGTTCTCTCTCTCAATCTCTTTCAAATAAATAAAATATTAAAAAATAAAATAAACACAGGGCCTGGGTTTTCTTAGAAGCCCCACCTTGTCTAAGAAACTAAGGTTAAGACCCTTCCTTCTCTGTCCATGAAATGCTGCTGACCTCTGACTTACACCAGGGATTCATCTGAAAAGCTTTCTTCTGGTGTCACCTCTCATCAAGTCTTAGCGATTACATGTGCTTTTTTAAAAGGTTAGACTCGCAAATTTTGTTATGCCTGCATAATAGGACGTTGTTGTGCTCGTGTTTAATCAATCACGTGGGCATCCAGACTGTGAAAAGTACTTAGGCGGAGTAGAGTGAAAGAAACAAGAAACACCTGTCAGTCTTTCAAACAGGAACTGCTACAAAAATGTACATTCCCCTTTAGCATAAAGCCTCTGAGTACATCTAGTTTGTATTGTTATTTTGCAGAAGATTTCCTCTCCTCTCTCGGACTCAGAGTTGTATGGACACAATTTCAGGGGGCCTCAAGTGTTGGACTTTCTTTTAAAGAGAATCATGATGTCTTTATATAGCCCAATATTGTTGGTATTTAGATTCAAGGTTGCTTCCTCTGCAAAAGTTAATTGGATAGGATGATGGTTACTCCACGATCACACATTACACTGCCTTAGTGTTACCCTTGGGCCTGGCATTTATCTCATTAATAGTCTAGAGAGCGTGTCTCACTAAGGCTTTTTGGCTCCTCATCACATGAGCTCACCTCTGCATGCAAAATTCGAGTCACTGAAAGGTAGCATAAATTATTCCATCATTCAACCACAAAAGCATCTTTCTTTGGGCAAAACATTTATGACTTTTTAAAAAAGATATTATTTATTTATTTGGCAGAGAGAGAGATCACAAGGAGGCAAAGAGGCAGGCAGAGAGGGGGAAGCGGGCTCCCTGCTGAGCAGAGAGCCTGATGCAGAGCTCCATCCCAGGACCCTGAGATCATGACCTGAGCCAAAGGCAGAGGCTTTAACCCACTGAGCCACCCAGGTGCCCCACATTTATAACTTTTAAGACACTTCCTTGCACATGCATTTCTGCTGCCTTTCCAAGGAAGGTAAGCGTAATGTTCTGTTAGAGTAAGCTAAGCAATAGTTCGTTTTTTGTTCAAAAGACCCAAAGATCTGCTGGAAATTTCTTTAGTGTGAAAATAAAATTACTGTAAAAACTACCTACTGGAAATTTTGTCAGTTTTGTTCCTATAAAGATAGGTAATTACCACCGGTGAGTAATATATCAAAGAGAAGGGTAAATGCTATTATTTGTGTTCCGTCTCCCCACAATGTTGATTTTCCCCTCCATTTCCTTACTTCAGAAACCCTTCAAAGGGGATGTTTTGTGCCGCTGCTCAGTATGCATCCCAGAACAAAGGCTTTATTCACTCATTTATCTATTCGTTCAACCATGTATGCATCAAATATTATCTGAGAACCTCTTAAGTCCCTGGCACTAGTCAAGGCCCGTGGAATACATTAGTGAAAAAGAAAATCAGTGAAAAAGATTCCTGCCCTCCTGGAGATTATATCCTCAAGGGGACAGTCAGGTAATAGCGTAATTAGTAAGAATGACATAGTACCCAGGAAGTTCGGAAGTGCTCTGGGAGAATAAAAATAAAGACAAAAAGGAGGGTGGGCTAGTGGGGATGGCAGGCTAGAGTGTGCATACGTGGACACTGGTTAAACAGGGCCACCAGGACAGGCCCTGTGGAGAAGCCAGGGCGAAGAGGAGCGAGGCAGTTGGCCAAGGAATATCCCACTTAACGCAGAAACGATGGTTAGAGTCAGGGCCCCAGGTGGGAGCCTGGCATCTTTCTGACGTGGGCAAGAAGGTCAGAGTGGCTGGAGCAGAGGAGACAGGAAGAGGAGGAGCTTTGCAGACACGGGACAAGGTGGGGGTGGGGGATGGGCAATATAGGATTTTTGAGTGGCAGCAGGACATGAGCTGTAAGTTTAAAAAGACCCCTCTTGCATGGGTTGAAATGGACACTGGAGAAAGGTGAGCGTGGAAACAGGAAGATCAAATGACTTCTTGAACAGAAACCACATCAGAAAGTATGAAAACTCCTTTGGTGTGCAGTTATTATTTATTTATTTAAGTATTTTATTGATTTCCTGGAGAGGAAGAGCCGCGGGGAGGGGCAGAAGGAGAGGGAGAGGGAGAAGCAGGCTCCCTGGTGAGTAGGGAGCCCAATGGGGGGTGGGGGGCAGTACAGGTATTCCACAGAAGACAAAGCATCAAGGCAAGGGTTGGAAGGTCCAGAGTAGTTCTGGAATGCTTGATGATGCGAGCAAAGAACAGAGTCCGGAAAGGAGGCCCCCACTGGGCTCTAGCGTCAATGTATCTAAACTATATGGTGGATACATAGAGCTGCTCTTGGTTGGTTCTGTTTTGTTTTGTTTCCTTCTGAGAGAGAACATCCAAGGAGGGTTTGGGGAGTTGGTGGAATGAGTGGAAGGGGAGAGAGAATTTTAAGCAGGCTCCACACTGAGCACAGAGCCGGCGTGGGGCTTGATCCCCTGACGCTGCGATCATGATCTGAGCCGAAATCAAGGGTTGGACACTTAAATTCCTGAGCCACCCAGAGCTGCTCTTCTTTATATTTAGAGTGACAAGATGTGAAATCCCACACCATTTCTCACTCCATCACTGTCTTTGAATTTCGCGAGGTTGTTTGGACTGGTGTCATCTACTTTTTTTCTTTGTCAATATCTAACATTAGGGCATTACGGATGTAGTTGACAGAGAGAAGGGAGAGAGAGATCACTGCTATAAGAGAGACTTTCAAAAACCAAGACACACACACACACACCCCCCAAGACACAAGACCTGTGGGCAATAGTGAGTTTGAACCTGACACATGGAAAGAACCGTCTTCACAGTCCATATGAACATCAGGAAGTCAGTGAGAATTCTTAGGGCCCTCTCCATTATTTCACATGACGGAGAATGTAGGAGCACAGCTATTAGAAGAAATTCAACGAGAGATCACTGCCCTAGAAAGGGAGGTCTTTGGGCCTCTGCTGAACCAAGTAAAGCCATAAGAAACTTTAAATGGGACTACAGGGAGATAGCTACTCAGGAGAGACTAGAAACAGTGTCAGAAGCTTATGTAGCATTAGGATGGCAAATAGGTTGCAGACCTCATTTCCTACTGGGAGCAGGGTCTGGAGTGCTGAGGGGAACGATTCTGAGGCCACACCTTGTGTTGGTGTAGATATGGTACCATGTGGACGAGTGACGCCTGGCTCGGGCTAAGGGAGTGGGAATGGTGTACGCAGACCACATATTTATCCTTCCTGACTAGCCCGTCCTCTTGCCTTCATATTTATCTACGTTTAAATCGTCTTAGAAAGACGAGGTGCTATTCTATTTTTAAGAGGTTTGCAGAGGACATTCTATAAACTTCTTTCAGAAATGCAAAGACTGTGACTTAAAATAAGTTCCCCTTGCATTATCCGAGGCTTTGTGGCTTTAACATAAAGTTCTCTTTTGTCCTGGCCTCGGTGGAGAGTGGAGGAGAGCGAGATCCTCGGAACCCACTGCGGTGTCCTGGGCACCACCGGTGTGGGAGACGTAGCCCTCAGCCAGACTCTCCCCTTGCTCTGACCAACAGCTCCTTGGGTCCAAGGCCTCCCCTCCCTCGGCACCCTCTTCCCATCTTTGTTGCCTCTGCCGGCAAACTGGGGTCTTCAGGTTGACAGACGGAAAGAACCTCAGGGAGATGGGGGGTCGTGGAGAGCCTGGGCTCTTTTCCCGAATCTGTCACAGATCCCTTGGAGCCCTCTCTTGCTTTATCTTTCAGAGGCTGTGAAATTCCTCATCTGTGAAACGAGGGGGATTTTAACCTCGGCACAAGGATGGGACTGAGATGTATACGTTCAGCGTGTAGTTCAGGGATGGGGAGTGGGCGTCTTTTATCAGATTCTCAAAAGGAGCTGTAGCCCCCACACCATTAAGGGTCAGGGGCAGAGGTGATTTCTAACACTCGTTCAATTTGAAACGTTGCGTGTAAAGATCCCTTGTCCTGTAAGGGTCACTGTGTCTCATCTCACAGCTGCAAGACAGAACCAAGCACTCTTCAAAGGGCAACTTCAGTCCCACCTTGATATTAAAGGACGTATATTAATCAACTTTGTAGAAAATGACTAAGGGAAACCAAAAATGTACCATGTGGGAGAAAGAGGAAGTAACGTTAAAAGTTACCCTGACAGCCCATGAGCTATGAAAGAAGAAGACACCTTTCTAGAGGATTCCCTTGTCTTTCAAGGTCGTGAATAAGAGGCAATGTCCATGGTCTGTGACATACCCGGGACAAGGCCATGGCGGCGGCAGACCTCATCCTGTCCATGGTCTGGGGGGCTCTTTGGTTTTCCTGACTTGTATTCATCATTAGGGCTGCTAGTTTCACAAACTAGGTGGCTGAAAATAACTGGAATTTATTCTCTCAGAGTTCTGGAGGCTAGGGGCTCAAAATCAAGGTGTCGGCAGGGCCGTGTTCCCTGCAAAGGCTCCAGGGAAGAATCCGCCCTTGCGTCTTCCAGTTTCTGGCAGTCCCAGGTGTGGCTTAGCTCACGACAGCATCACCCCAATCTCTGCCTCCATTGTCACATGGCCTCTTTCCCTGTGCATCTGCGTGTGTCCTCTCATCTTCTTCTTTTTTAAAAATATTTATTTATTTATATGAGAGAGAGTGTGAGTAAGCAAGGGGAGGGGCAGAGGGAGGGAGAGAGAGAAGAAGAGAAGCAGACTCCGCGCCGAGTGTGGCGCCCAAAGCAGGGCTCGATCTCACGACCCTGAGATCATGACCTGAGCTGAAATCCAGAGTCAGAGGCTCAACCACCTGAGCCACCCAGGCACCCCTCCTCTGGTCTTCTAAGGGCACCAGTCATTGGATTTAGGGCCCACTCTAAGTCAGGATGATTTCATCTTGAGATCCTTAACTAATTACATCTTCATAGGCTTTCTTTCTTTCTCTTTCTTTCTTTCTTTCTTTCTTTCTTTCTTTCTTTCTTTCTTTCTTTCTTTCTTTCAAAGGTTTTATTTATTTGTCAGAGAGAGAGTACACGCAGGGTGAGTGGCAGGTAGAGGGAGAAGCAGATTCTCTGCTCAACAAGGTGCCCAATGCGGGACTTGGGCCCAGGACCCTGGGATCGTGACCTGAGCCAAAGGCAGACACTTAACCGACTGAGCCACCCAGGAGTCCCTTTAGACCCCATGTCTAAATAAGATCACCTCCTGAGGTTCCAGATAAATGGAGGATGCCACTTAACCCACCACACCACCATTGTTTGAAGTTTGTTTTTTTTTAATTAGATTGTACTCCTGTAGTACTTAGGATATTAAAAAAACAAACAAAACAATCATAGAAAAGAGTGTTCTAGGAAGCTAGTACATGTGTATACACACACACACACACACACACACGCACGCTTGCGTGCTTACCTTGGGTGAGTTGCAGGTGAGGCGGATGATGGTAAGGGAAGGGAATATACCAGTAACACCTACCACTTGTAGGGTACTTACTACCTGCCAGACACTGTTTTAAGTGCTTTTGCCTATTAAATCATTTAATCCTCAAAGCAATCTTATAAAGCAGCAATCGTATTTAAAAAAAAAAAAACGAGAATAATCATGTCCATTTTACAGGTGAGAAAACTGAGGCACAAAAAAGTGCAATTGCTTGCTCAAGCTCCCAGGGGAAATTCAGGATTGGAGTGCAGACAGTCTGACTCGGAACCTGTGCTCATGGCTGCCCTCCTGTCTATGCAAGGCGCACGTAGGAGATGTAGATCTGCTTCAAGAAACTTCTCACCACTTCCTAAACACACACACACAGCCACAGGCTCTCCCTCCCCTCCAAACAGAACAATCATCAATGAGCAGGTAGCTTCTATGGTTAGATGTGTTTGGAGCATTTCATCTGCAGGATCTATTGACCCAGATGTAGTCAGATGTTTACTCAGAGCAGATAAAAGCCGGTACGGGCTGAGTAAAATACCGTCCGTGCACATCACCGACTGTTTGCAGATTCCTCAGACCGCACGTGATCGCCACCAATCAGCATGGAACGTCACCCTGGTCAAAGAGTAGCCACAGATGGTGGGGGCAGGGGGGAGGTCACTTAGAGCAGCTTCTAGCAAATCGCTGCTCAACCGCAGTTGTGGTTGACTTGGTGCCTTACAAGCAACACCCACCGAGGGAAGGAAAGGGAACTTGTAGGCATATTTGAAAGAAGAAGAAGAATGACTAGGGCTGACATAAATGTCGGGCACAGTGCTGGGTACCAACTCGTCTGGTCCTTACTGCAACCTTCTGAATCATGAGTCGCCCCAGGGCTGGACGGTGACTAATAAAAAAGTGGTACATTATCCTTATGATAAAAAATGGCTGTAGGCTTGTTCCTGTAACTTGCTTCAGAGGCTCCCCAACCTCCAAAGTGCCCTTGGCTCCACGGAGCCCCAGGCACATGCAGGGAGGACCAAATCTGCATGGCAACAATTAAGCAACGGTCACCTAAATGAACATTCAGGACATTCTCCCTGTGGGAGCTTGGTGTGTGTGGCTTTTTCAGGTAATTTTGCTCAACCAAGTGGCTTCTTGAGAAAAGACAGGCCCTTCAAAGTACACAGCCTACAGCTCTGAGGGGAAGGCGGCGTCCTCGTAAGCAGAAACCTTGGGCTAATGCAGCCTACTCATGGGCCTGGCTGTTCGTACGCTCAGCAGTCAGATAGAGAGTAGGACAGTGCACATACCTCCTGATTTTTCCTACTGTCCTGTTGGATTGGGCTTGATGGACAAGAGCATACCGCAGAGACTGACTGCAGTGCTGACCGAGGAGGCTGAGTCATGGGCTCTGGGCTCAAAGGGCCAGCATGCAGATCCCAGCTCCGTCACTTCCTGGCTGTGTGACGCTGACAAGGTTCTTAACTCGGGAGCCTTAGTTTCTTCATCTGTAGAGTGGGCATAACAATAAAAGGTACCACGCAAGGCTGGTGTGGGGATTAGTGGGGTTACTCTGCATAGGGCTTAATGCTTCGGGCCGTCATTACTGGGACAGCAGCAGTGCAGTTCTGTGCAACTGTTTCCATTCTGGAGGTGAGGTGTGATAGCAACATCACCCCGCTGGGCTCAAGAGAGTTACTTTGTGCTCAGTTCACCCCCTGTTGTATAAGGAGCCATGACCCATCTGCCAGCATTAGGTGAGAAATAGACAAGGAAGGGGAATCTTTTCAGAGGTCCATTTTTAAAATATCTCCATCTGACCCCTTCCAAATGGAGGACTGATGGGGAGGGCCCATTTTCCCTTTCTGTGAGTCCTATAGGCCCTGCTGGTGTTTCTTTTCTGATAACTAGAGCAGGTTTCTCTCCCCACAGGGGCCCCTTTCTTTCCCCTGAACCAGAAGGGAAGGTCCCCTTTCTCTCCTCAGTAATGGGCAAGAACAACGTTCCATTGACAACGTGAATGGAGCGTTTCTTACCCTGAGACTCTTCCTGCTGCAGAGGCAGGGACCTTTTCTCTCTCCCTTGGCTCCCAAAGACGATGATTTCCAGTTCTCCAGAGGCAGCCAGGGCAGGGTGGTTCAGGATTTCTGGCTCCAGCACGATCCGAGGAAGGGAAGCTGCTCAGTTGTAGGGGCTCTGTAACAGGCCATTTTCCCTAAGATTTCTGACATGTGCAAGTGCCAGAATTTTCCCTGTGTCCCCTACCTCTGGGCCTGCCATGACCACCCAGGAACATCCCCTCCTTCCACACTACCTTCCCTTTACTCTGCTTCATTTCCCAGGAGAGCGCTTTGCCCCACCTGATCCATTTCTATTAACCTGTTTATTGCTTGTTCTCGCTCTTGTGGGGGCATGAGCTCTGGGGAAGTAGGGACTCTGCTTTGTTTGTTGCCCAGCCCCTAGTGTCTGGCACAGAGCCTAACAGCCAGTAGGTGCTCAATGGAGGTTTCATGAATGAATGAATGAATGACAGGTGAAAGATATTTCTGGTTCTCTTCTAAAATCTGGAAAATGCCTTTCTTTCTTTCTTTCTTTCTTTCTTTGAAGATTTTTTATTTACTTATTTGCCAGAGAGAGAGAGAGAGAGAGAGAGAGAGAGAGAACAAGCAGGCAGAGAGGCAGGCAGAGGCAGAGGGAAAAGCAGACACCCCGCTGAGCAAGGAGCCCAATGTGAGACTCGATCTCAGGACCCTGGGATCACGACCTGAGCCGAAGGCAGTTGCTTAACCCACTGAGCCACCCAGGCATCCCTGGAGAATGCCTTTCTGCTACATGGATAACTAAAGTATAGTTGCAATTGTTTTTCCAGTATGGCCTGGGGTTGGATCTGTCAACCAAGAGGCATGATCCTTCTAGGGCCTGGCAAACTAGAGACACAGGTTATGACCTGATTCCTGCTCTCTGAGCAGACAGAATTTGGCTAAAGAGACAAAGCTCACAAAAGACAGGGTACAATGAATCCCAGCAGAAAAGAAGGTCTTCAACAGCTCGGACAACTGTTGGGGCGGGGGGGGGGGGAGGGGCGGTCTGTAGCCTCTCTGCTTATCCTGGTGTCTTTAGGGAGAGGGGAGCCAGGTGACAGATTGGTACTGAGGGTCTCGAGACGTTCAGGTGTCTGGTTTCTTGGCGCTCTCAGCAGAGACTACCCAGAAACCACACCGATGTTTCCAGGAAGTGTGCACTAACTGCCTATCTTCTGTAGGTTTTTTCCCCTCTTCCTTTTCTATCTCACTGCTTCTTGCAAATTAAAAAGCGAATCAGAAAGCAATGTTAAAAATAATCAAACCTCAGCTAAAGGAAGGCACTATCAACAGGAGGAGGAAAAATTGAGTTGAATATTATTCCGCAGTGCTTTAGACACAGGCCCTGTGATTATTCATCCTGTGAAACCCTGGGGGCCTCGGGGGAATCTAACCGGGCCACCATTACTTACTTGCCTTTTGCATCGCTTAAACAAGCCACAAGAATGAGCATTGGTTTCAGGGCCACAAGTTGGAAAAAGTCATGCTATGGGTAGGGGAGTTGTCTAGAAAGAGGGAAAAACCCCACACAGTCCAGTTTTCCTAGATTATAAACTCTCGCCGTTGTCTGGCCTCTCCTGATCAAAATCAGCCTGGGGCATCAGTGAGTCCTGAAGGAAAAGAACATATGAAGACCCTAAGAAGGTACAATTGAGCCTCCCAACAGCCCAGACTCAGCAGCCTGGAAACTGGGCATCAGAGGGAGGACCAGGAGCTTCTGAAAGTTCAGTGCTCCGTGCAGGAACTGGACAGAGAGGTGAGGACTCAGGGGACTTGGCAGTCACCTCAGGGAGTATTTATGCCACTTCAATGTTTTTAAGGCTCCCAGGGTATGAAAACATGAAAAGATGTCAAAATGGGGCCACAAAAATAGTGGCATATTTAAAAATGATTATACTTAACAAATGAGACGTTTTAACACCTAAGCAAACCAAGAAAACAAGGCAATGGTACTATTCACAGAGTAAATCCAGAACTTATTAAAAGTCTGAATTCAGGGTGTGCTGTGGGTCGCAAGGATGGACAGGGGGCATGCAGGTGTTTCTGGCGGTATCTTCTTTCTGTTCTGTCCGTGGATCACCTTGACCTTGTGGGTAACTCAGAGATTATCTGAAGTCTAAATTGGAGTCCTGCTCGAATGGGGAGCCCTCCTGTCCTCACTCCGATGCTCTGGGTAACAAAGTGACGTCCAGCTATCCTCTGATTCTCGCGAACGCTAGTCCTACTCTGCTGTCTGGGCAGGCACAGAAGTGCCTCCCTTCTGGGCCTGGCCTCCAGGCGCTCAGGGCGGGGTAGTCTAGGATGAGTTGCCAGCTCCATCGCTGGCTCCTTGGGGCCTCTCCAAACACCAGGGTTTGTTCAGGACATTTTCTGAGTCACCCTTGGTGATAAGACAGGAGGGAGCCTCTAAGCAAGTCAGGTTTTAGATTCTTACCATCAGAGGTTTGACTTTGGAATTTGCAAGTTCTTTAACAAAACTCTGGTAGCTTAGACAGAGCTATAGTTATTCCAGGAGCCAAAATAGCAGAGACAACAATAAACAGAACCCAGAACCCACTGCATATGATTAAAGGAAGCTTTATTCTCTGGCTTCCCACTGCTGCATTCATTTATTCATTCAACCAATATTTACTGAGCCCCTCTTAAGAGCCAGGCTCCATGCTAAGCGCTAGAGGAGTAATGGTGAGCAAATACAGACGTGGGCCCCTCCTGAGTCAAGTCTCTGTAGTGGGGGGCTAGGGACCCTAAATGAAAATCACAAAGCATTGTAAATAGCCACAGCAGCAAGTGCTCTAAACGAGAGGTACATGCTACTATCAGCACCTATTATGGGGTCTGGCTTATATTAGGAAGGACAGAGAAGGATCTCTGAAATCAGATATTGAGCTGGATCTAAGGGATAAGAAGGGAAAGAGAGGGAAGTCTCTTTTTGGAACCAACAATGCATGTGCAAAGGCCCTGAGGTGGGACAGAAGAGACTATAAAAACCAGAGCAGGAAGCAGGGTTGGAGCAGGGTGGTGGAGATGGAAGCCGGGGCAGAGTGGGGAGGCCTAGCATGGTCTGCAGCAAGGAGGCCACTTTCAAAGGGCTTCTGGGCCTCCCAGATTTTCTTTCAGCCTCAGAGCAATGGGAAGTCACTGAAGGGCTTTAAGCAGAGGGAGGAGCCTGGGGATGCCTGAATCACATTAACATTTTGAAAGATCACTCTGGCTGCAGTGCTAACATCTCTGAAGGTGATTTCTGCTTCATAAGCAGGGCCAAGATTCAGTTACTGGAAACAGAAGCTGGGGCGGCCCAGCCTGATGTCGGTTAAATCCCAGCTTCTTGCTTCCTTTCCAGCAGGGCCTTGGGCAAGCCAGCATTTCAGACTCTCAATTTCCTCCTATATAAAGTGGGGATAATAATACCTCCCTGCGCGTTGGTGTGAGGGATAAGCAAATTTCAGTAAATAAATGGTCTGACCTGACACACTGTGAACTTCCCCTGGGTTTTTTAAAAGTAGAAACCGGCTTTGATATTATGCAGAGTATGAAAAAGCCAAAATTCAGCCTGTGGACTTTCAGCTTTACGTGTAGAAAATAATTTGGACTTCCCCTGAACTTCACCGATGCAGATGGTGGGTAGCCTGGAAATACTGTCTAGTGCTTCTTTCAACAACACGATAATAAAACAACCCCACAGTAAACTGTTTGTATAAGGCGCTGCAGCCACACCTTCTGATTCTGGCATTTATCGGATGACAAACCATGGAAAGATGAACAACCAGAAAATATACAAATGCCAAGGGAGCATCACAAACAGAGAAGCAAGCCCTTGGCTGTGGGTTAAGTGCATTTGTTGGTGATGAATAAGAGTCTGCCGGGTGTCTTATATTTAGCCAGAGTGGGGCTGGTAAGTGAGCCTCTGTTTTGATCGGGCCAGGTTTAGACATTCCAGCGCTGTCATCTTCTAAACAGCCCAGGGCCCTGCTGTAAGGGCGCTCCAGATGACCTTAAGTCAAGGGTCTGGTCAAAAAGACTCAGGACCCAGTTTTAAGAGGCTCCCACTGGCCAGTGATGAGGCAGCGTGAGCACCAAGGATATGGGTTTAATTTCTTGAGTTGGTCATGACACTGACACACATATTGATCACCCTTACAAGGAGACAGGAAACCAATATATTATTTTGAAAATTTGTGAATGAAGGAAAGGAATCAAACACTTATCCTGTCTTTCTGACAAATACTGTGCCAGAGAGTAGCTGAAGGGAAGTTTATCTTTATAGGGATATTTCAGCTGACAGAGAAGGAATGACAGAGTTACAGTATCACCACTATGTGACCCTTCATAAATTAAGCAATCTAGATATTAATCATCAATGGCTGCTAATATAAGATGATAGACAGAACTTTCCCCCCGTCTCCCTCTATTATGTGGGAGGAGGACACATAAAGGAAGGAGACAAAGAAATAAAATTTTGCCAAGAACAACAACAAAAGAACTGAACTGGAAACAAGTGAACTATAACCACCCACAAATTTTTAGGAAAGGTAGGAGTGTGAAATAACATAAGCTGTGGGAAACAACAGGGCAAAGGGCCCAGTTCTTAAAAAAAAAAAAAATGGAATTACAAGGGAAAAGAGATAGAATGGAAACACGGAGACTTTAGTACCCATATATTACCCAACTACAATGTATGGATTAGAATAAACTATAAGCATCTCTTTAAAACACCAATGAGAAACTTCATTTCTTGCTGGGATATTTCATGATTCTTAAGGAATTATCATTAGTTTCTTAGGTGTGCTTAACAGCATCATGGTTCGGTTAAAAAAAAAACTTGTTTGTTTATTTATTTATTATTTTTTAAGCAATGCAAACTAACATATGTGCGGATGAATGGTATGCTACCTGGAATTTGCTTCAAAATATTAGGAGGGGTGATGGGAGGTTGGGGTGGGTAGAAAGCACATTAGCCATGAGCTGATAATCATTGATGATGGGACACAGTCTCACGGGAGTTTTATCTTTTCCTTAATAGAAAGTTAAAGAATAAATCCATTGACCAATCCAAAATCTGTTGATCACTTTCTTGTAATACTTAGCTATTACTAATAGCATTATATTAACATGAAGTCTCATTTGGGCATTTCATCCAGTTACTTTCAAGGGATGTCTGAGGGCTGGCCTTGGCAATTAGGAAATGTGGGTTCTAATCTTACTTTCCCAGTCACCAGCTGAGTGGTTTCAGAACTTCAGCTCTCTGGGTCTCCCTGCACTCTTTTGGGAGAGGAGGTGCAGGGATGATTTCTAACATCCTGCTGGCTGTGTTTGCTTAGAGCGATGAAGAGATTTGGGTCCTGCCGTCTGACTGTCTGGGTTGGAATCCCGGTTTTCCCATATGTATCCTCCGGTAAATTTACTTAATCCCCCAGACCTTTAGCTTCCAAATTTGTGAGATGGAAAGAACAGTAATGCTTACCTCAAACGGATCTTGTGAAGATTAAATGAGATACTGAATGCATTCATTCTGTGAACCCTGAGCACCAGCTTCCAGTTCTGGGAGGGGCAGAGGGCGGAGGAGTAGGGAGGAAAATCCGGAGCCTAACGGGAGAATCCCAGACCACAGTAAGTAAACACTAAAAAAAGCAGGATTTCAAATAGCTAGCACTGGGAAGAAAACCCAACGCAGCTATTTCATGGAGGGCTACTTTCAGGAAGGTCGGTCGCAACCTTAAATAGGTTGACTGGGTTGAGGAAGGTTGCCCGCCAGACGTGCATAAATGAATTGAGTACATCTAAGGCTCCCGTGGCTCTACACTTGGCAATGTGCGGGGATTGTGGATTGCCACACGGAGGGTGTGGGGAGCAGGTCCTTCTGGCATCCAGTGGATAAAGGCTAGGGATGCCATGAAATACCTCTCAACGCAAGATCCCCCACACCAAAAAGTTATCAAGTCCAAAATGTGAATGGTGGCAGGGTTGAGAAACCTTAACAGAAAGAGAAGAGCAGGGCTAGGGTCCTGTGTAGGGTACAAACGGAAAGCCGGTGTAGTTAGAAACCAGGATGGGGACAGAGGTAGGTTGGGCCAGATGAGGGAGCGCCTTTGGCTCTTGGGAGAGTTTTGAGCAGGGGACGAAGTTAAGTCAGGTAATGCGCTTAGCACACAGAAGCTCTCTAATAAATACTGTCTGTCACACCACCACCTTTGTATCTTCGCTACTTTGCCTCCGCCCAAATCCGGGCCTCCGCGCGGCCGCAGTAACTAACTCCTCCTGGCCAGCAGAGGGCGCCAGCCGACACTTGGCCTCCGGCCGCCCAGGGCAGGCCTCCTCTTGCCGTCCCCCTTCCTCGTCTTTTCCCCTCAGGAGAAGTCGGGAAGGTGGCGGTGGCGGTGGCGGCCGCGGCGGAGGCGGCGGCGGCGGCGAAGGCGGCGGCGGCGGCGGCGGTTGTCCCGGCCAGGCCGGTTGGTGTGGCCCGTCGGCCCGCGCCCCGCAGCGTCCGCGCCGCGCCCAGCGCAGGCGAGTCCGAGCCGAGGCGGCCAGGTCCGGCGCGGGCGGCGCGCGCTGACGGAGGGCGGCGGCCGCGGCCAGGGCGGCCCGTGGGACCGCGGGCCCCCGGCGCAGCGCCGCCCGGCTCCCTCTCCCGGCCCTGCCGGCCTCTTCCCTCGGCGCCGCGGCCATGGCGGCCAGCGCGAAGCGGAAGCAGGAGGAGAAGCACCTGAAGATGCTGCGGGACATGACCGGTCTCCCGCACAACCGAAAGTGCTTCGACTGCGACCAGCGCGGCCCCACCTACGTGAACATGACGGTCGGCTCCTTCGTCTGTACCTCCTGCTCCGGCAGCCTGTGAGTGCCGGGCGGACGTGGGCCCTTCCCCCGGGTTGGGGGGCGGGGAAGCTGGCAGCAGGGCCGCGGGGGGCGGGGGGCAGGCGGCGCGGGAGGCCGGCGGGGGCGCCCGCTCGGGCCGGCGCGGCAGTTGGGGCGCGGGCTCGCGGGGAGGGGCGGCGGCGGAGGCCGACGGGTGGGATGCGCTCGGCCCCTGCCGCCGGTCTGGGGATGCGCTTTCGGTTTCTCTGGGCGAGGGTCCCGGCCCGGGGCATTCTTCGTGGGCGGGGCGTGGGCGAAGTTGAGGTCCGGAAGGGGAGCCCGGGGCGAGCATCGCTGGTCCCCGCGGAGCCGGCGCCGCCTCCCTCGGGCCTCCGCTCGCTCTCCAGGGGCTCACCCGATGGGGCTGTAGGGGAGAGACTGGAGGCGGCTGGGGAGGGCGGTGCGGGTCTTTTTGTGCCCCTCCTCTGGGTGGCCCGGGGCGCGGAGGTACCCATTGAGGCACCTGCCGGGCGCCCGTAGAGAGGGTGGGGGAGAAGCTAGAGTGGGAAAGAGCAAGGATGTGTAGCCTTGGCTTTTTTTTTTTCCTCGGGTCGAGAGTACCTAGGTCACTGGGAGAAAGCAGGCACTTAGGAGTAGTAGCGGAATTAAAATGTGTTGATGGCAGAGATTTGAATCCCAAGGGAAAAGTTCGAGAGGCTTAATTGCGAGAGAGGGGGGCAGAGAAGCAGATGTGAGATTGTTGGGGTTTAGCTTTATGGTCCAAAGAGAGTCTTGAGTTTGGGGGAAGTTTTAATGGAAATAAGATATTGACTAGAAGCTGTGTCATTGTACCTGTGGTAGTGCCTGTAAGATTTCTCTATCAGTATCGATATCAGGCTATATACAGAAATTGGGAGAGATGAGAAGACAGCATTGCTTCAAAAAAATATGGAGACTACCGTCTTGAATTATTGGGATGGTTTGTATTCTTTGCTTCATTAAGCTTTATTTTGATAAGATTTTAGTTTGTTACTGTGAAATTTTTGGAAAGTTTGCGGATGATTTTTGGAACTGATAAGTTCCTTTTATGTAGTAATGGTCTTGCATTTAGTCACTAAATATTCTTAAAACCTTTGTTACATCAAAACATCTACTTAGGTTCTTTCATTTGTAGTATTCCTTCATAGAAAGTAATTTGGGCACCCCCACCAAAAAAAAGTTTGTAAGATTAATACTGAGACAGAGTACATAATATATTAGAAAATTTGGAAAATGCAGGACATGCCCATCAGTGCTCCATTTGCTTTTTTCCCTTTCATGTTGGGGAACAAGGCATTATTAGTCTTCCATGAATGTTATTTCTTCAACAAACATGTACCTGGTGTCTACTGTGTTCTGTGTGAAGCCTTGGGATGTGCTGATGAATACAGTAAAATCCCTGTTCTTTTGGTGCTTACATTCTACCAGTGGAGATGGTAATACATAAGTAATTAAATGAGAAAAATGTCCGGGATAAGTGTGCAATAAAATAGTATGATAGCAGAGACCTTGTTTGAGAGGTCACTTTTAGATCACAGTTAGAGAAGCACTCTGAGAAGTTGACAATTAGTGATATTATTGAATTACAGCAGACTCATAGAGCTAGGTGGAATCTCGGAGATAGTCTGGTTCATAGATTTCACTTACAGATAAAGTGACATGGGTTAGGAAACTTTGGTTCTAGAATGAAGCCAACAAGTCCAGTGTTTTAAGTGTATTTGATTTTTATTATGTGCATAGAAAATATATCCTTTGTTTACTAAACACAAGATCCTTTGGTACATATGATATACTTGGTTTGAAAAAAAGTGTATGTAGTTACTGTTTTGAATTTCTGACATTTCTCTGTGGTTCTTCGTAAGTCTAGCAGGGCAACATTTAGTCTCTGCAGCAAATGTATGAGATCAAGAAATATTTACACATTTCCTAAAACCTACACTTCTGAAACATTCTATATAAAAGTGTAACGACAGTTGCTTATTTTAAAGAATTTAATCTGTAATAGATAGGACTTCATATCTCCATTCACTGATGATTTTACAAATGTTTATTGCTTGACTGGCCTATGTCATACATTGTGGGAGGCACTAGTGTTCCTTGGATCCTCCTAAATGTAAGGAGCCTGCATTTTAAATATAAACAGTGATGATACATTGTAATATTTCCTCTCTCTAAATGCGCTATCCCTGAAATATGTAAATGGATAGAGAAAGCTTCACAGAAGATTTTGATGCCTGAGCAAAGACCTTTAAAGACAAGATCCATGTGGCTGACTGCTTCATGTTGTTGAAAGAATAAGTACTTGTGAGTTAGATAAACCTGGTCCTAAATCCTAGCTCTGCATATTAACTGTATAGTATTGGGAATGTCACTCAAGTCTCCTTGAGTTTGAATTTTCTCATCTATAAATAGTGAGGCTAAAATTTACCTTGTAGATTTTGGATGTAGATTAGTTTTCAGTATTAGAGATAACATATGTTTAACATCTCACTTGATGCCTGGTACGTAATAGCTGCCCAGTAGTAGATGGGAGGTATTAACAAGGGGGAAAGGATTCTATGAGTAGGGAACAATATGTGAAAGACATTGAAAGGAGTTGTATCCCTTATAAAAATCTATGAGTTTGGATTTTTCTTTGTTTTAAGTAAGACTTTTTCCAGTGGCTTAATGATGTTGCCTAGATTTCTCTTATCCAAAGATGGCTGCTTCCAGCTCCTGGCGCTGTATATTGCCTTCTTTTATATTGGTGTCCCAACTTTTCCAGAAGTTCTGCAATTCACTCAGGTCATATAGCTACCTTGAACCAGTACCCTGATTGGACACATATTCTACAGTGACTTCATTGGAACAACAAAGATCTCCACATAGAGTTCTGTGGGATTCTTGGGAAGGAAGGAATAGATGCTGCTGGATCAATGTCTCCTGCAGAAATATTGAAGTGATCTATTGAAGCTCCTAAGGATTTCTGTCCTTGAAAAGCAGTAATAAAGGAAAATAATTTGAGAAGAATTGAGTAACTATTGAGTTTAATAATTATTATGTTTGCTATTTAGAAGATATGGATACTTGCAAGACTATGATTTTGAAATCAGATTCTGACAATGCCCACTAGCTTTGTAACTTAGGGCAAGGTTATTAAGCCAGGCCACCATGTGTCATTTGACCTGGATCCATCTCTTCAGCCTTAGTTTCTTCTGTATTAAGAAGATAATGCATAGATTAAGGTTGGTATGAACATCAGATGGTACAATTTGAGTAGTTATTGAACATATACTATATGAGAGGATGAGGCTAAGCAGTGGATTTACAAAGGATAAAGTCTCTAGCTACCATTGGGAAAACCTGATTGCCTAGAAAATGCTTATGTACAATAAAAGAGTATCTGTTGTCATGAATTCTAAATTTTAGAGGCTGGTCACATCTTTTATCATTAATTTAACAGTATCTTTGTTTAAACAGATTGAACAAGCCTCTTACTGTTTATTTTACTAGACTCAGAGACTCTTTCCGAGTGACTTTCATATGCTTGTTTGATGCTCATTCAGAGTATATAACTGAATTCAGATTGTGAAACTTTAAATTTAGAGGCAGTTTTACTATTTATTACTGAGGTAGAATGGGAGTATTGTAACAGATTTGTCACTTTCTTTCCTGTTCTAGCTACCAAAATACTTAAAATTATGAATGGATAGCCAACAACAAAACATTACCTTCATGCTGACGAGCTTTAGTTTATTTGAAGAGAGTTTAGACCAAATATATTTTATATTCGTGTAATCAGTAAACAAGAATTGTTCATCTTTAAAAAGTGATTCACAAGTTTTACAGAGAGGGTTTAGATAAAAGTAAAAAATGACATTTAAGAAACACTTTTTCTCAATTCCAGCTATTTTATGTGGACAGGGTAAAGTGGGGATTTCATAGGTGTGTAATATAGCCTGATATTAACTTACATGTTAATTTTGTGTGCTTTTTGACTTTTATGGTGAATATTGCAAGAATTTTTACTCTAAAGTTAGATGAAAAGGCATTTAATTTGTTTTTATACATTTACTAGCATTAGAGTGGATTGGAATCAAACTTTTTTGGAGCTCTGTTTATAATAATCAGGACCTTGTCAGGTTACAGTGGGCAGTGATTTATATCTTTAATTCCTTTTTCATTATTTTTAGTGCTCTAATGTGGCTACGTTTGATGAGGTATTTTTTTTTTTTTAAAGATTTTATTTGACACAGAGAGAGATCGCAAGTAGGCAGAGAGAGAGGGGGAAGCAGGCTCCCTGCTGAGGAGAGAGCCCAATGTGGGGCTCGATCCCAGGACCCTGAGATCATGACCTGAGCTGAAGGCAGAGGCCTTAACCCAGTAAGCCAACCAGGCGCCCCTGATGAGGTATTTTGAAAATGTAGTAAAATTTCAATTTAGTGTAAGTGGGAAAATTATTTGATGCTTCTCCATTATGAAGGACAATTTTTTAAAGCAGATTGGCACTAGTACATATGTTAGGGATGTAACAATTGAAGTATTTGTTGAAATGGAAAATATAACTATTAGTCACATTTATTGAATTCTAGCTGTGTGTCAGGTGTGATTCTAATAAAATTGTTATGAGCATTACTTCCCCACCCCCCAACCTCAAATTGTAAAATTTGCTTACATTCTTAGTGCTTTGTTGTGATACCCTGGTTGATGTTGAGATCTAGAATTAATGATGATTCTGCCACTAACAAAGGTATAAATGTTTCCCATGACTTATTGTAAATTATTTTGAATTCTGTATTTTGGGGATTTAAATAGTAGATTTTAACTTCATTGGATTTTAAAAGCAGGGCAGATAGTTTCTGGATGTATGTGCATTTTTGCTTTACAGCGATACTTTTTGAAAAAACTTAAAGGAACTTAGCTTTTCTTAACTTTGTGTTTTCTTTGAGTTTTATTCAGAAACTGCTTTTGTGTATTATGAGTATAATGGGAATTTGGCCCATCTATCCTGCTGTGAATGAATTCTCTTGCTACTTTCTTTATCTTAATTGTAATTAATACCTCTCACCCTGTGCTTGTAGGATAGATAGTGATTAGATTTATTTTAAAGTAAGTTATGTGTGTATATATATATATGTATGTTTTTATATACTTAGGTTTTTTATTTTAACAGAACTGTCAATTTGTTAGTCTTTTAACATAACACCTAGTACTTTTCTTTGAATGTGGTTCCACTGATTAGATTCTGTCCTTTTGATATAATCCAGACTCATATTTATAGTTTAGAATTTTAAGTTACTTTTTAAAGTAAGGTGAGTGCTGGATTGTTCTAGATCTTTTTTCAGTCTTTTACAGTTCTTGTTTACAGTTAAGTAACAGTTTTTCATAGTAATTGAATTTAGTTGTCTCTAAAATGCTTTGTTTTTATGGAAACAAGTCTCAGTTGTATCAGTATTTTACAAAATCAACTATATATTTACCAAATACTATGCCAACTGAATTACCAAGTTATTATATTAAACAACTCTTGATAAACATAAAACTTAGTTGGAAGGAGCAAGAGAGAGTGGCCTAGCCAAGAATGGTTGTTGTTCAGTAGGCATTTGCTGTAGGTTTTTCAGCAGGGTAGAGAAACATGGATTCATCTCACAAATTGATTAAGAGAGGGACTCTTCTATAGTGCTGTGAACATCATCTTGTCCTGGGAAAATTCTTAAGCATATGTGGTATGGTGACATCACATTTTCATTCTTTTCAGTACAGCATGCATAATGCTCATATTCTTGAGAAACTCCTGTGGACATGTTCAGGACTAGGTGCCGTTACTCTTCCCATTTTCCCCTGACTCATTAATGCATTTCCCACTTCATATAGTCAGAATGATAATTGGTTAGGAATACCCATCATGGATTCCTCTAATATATATAGAAAAGGGAAATCATTCATAACTCTGGGTACTTTAATTAGTAGCAGGTTCCTTGTGACATCCTTTATAGGCACACAGGTGCTCTTGACCTGAAGACCCCTGACTGAGTGTGTTAAGAATGAAATTCACTAACTTCTTTTACAGTAAGGACGGGAAACTTGTTTGAATTGTTCAAAATATGAGGAATGATAGGGGTTTTTTTGTTTTGTTTTGTTTTTTGTTCTTTTTAAGTTAGAACATATTTCAACGACTCCTGAGTAAGACATGGTCTCTTTTTGATTGGTACTCTGCTGTTTTAGAGGGAAGGAAGTCATAATTACACCTTGCTTTTATTCTGGTTGCTTCTTTTAAGATGTATATTAACTGTATCGTGCTCTAAGGAATTTTATCAGGATGGTATGGAAATGTAAAACTATATATGAGAAGAACATTTGCAGGAGCCAGAAATGTTAGCTTGAAGAAGAAGAAAAGACTAGTAGTGGGTGTGGGGAGCTGTACATATGGTCACTATCTTTGGCTAATTTTAAGGCCTGTATATGGAAGAGGTAACATATAATATTCCCTAGGGGAAGATAGGAGACAAGTGTGTGGAAGTTAGCGAGGAACATGCATGTTTACAAAAAGGAGAGAGGAATTTTTCTTGTCGTTGTCAAATTCTAAAGATTCTTGTTCTTCCCCCATTTTTTGTTAGACTGTGCAAGCTCTTTGATGGGGAGAGTTAAAATCAGTGGAACTAATGATATGGGAACATGTGAAAACTCTTTGGGAACATGTGAAAACTCTTTCTCTTTTGTCTTCAAAGCTTTATCTCTTAGTTAATCTTGGTGGCTGTAACTTGGAACAATTTTCAGTAGGTACTTCTACACAAAGATCTCTGTGTCTAGGAAACACACTTGGTACTTCAGAAATTTTAAAAGTTCCTTAAACTTTTTCATCAAAGATAATAATCTGTAAGTGTATGTCAGTTAAATTTAGTTCTGAAGAGCAAGAACTGTTTATCTCCATTCTTATTTGTGCTTAATTTTTAATTCAGTTTTAATTTTTATCAAAAGAATACATGCACATAATTTAAGAAGGCAAAGGTTTTAAATGAATGACAGTAGTCACCTGTTCCCTTCCTCCATTTCCGATTGCCCTAGACAGGGCAACTTTTGTTGTCAACTTTTGTCTGTGCCCTCCTATATTTACCTTACTATCTCTAGCTAACTAACACACAGCTATTTTAAACAGTTTTTCAGTTTGGCTTTATATATTGACTTCTGCTGTACGAGGAGGAAGATAAGGATTTAGTACCCTTCATACTTCTTTCTCCTTTCCCACCTACTGTCTCTACCTCTTCTGTATAATGTTATCACAGTTGTTGGTTAAATCGCTTATTCAGTATTTGCCTTATTGCAAGTGTACGTATTATTCTCAGCTGAGTCATACCAGTGTATTACTACTGTTATTTTCTTGTACAACCTTTTTCCCCAGGAAGTTTCTACTTGTGTAGTTCTCTTCATTTGCTTTTTCATGTATGTACCATTAATATATCCCCAGATAAAAAATCTCTGGCTGAGGCATAAAACTTCTTTAGATATCATCAGACACATCATGTACCTTTTTATTTTTGTTTTAAATTGATAAATCTTTTCTGGGTACATTTGTCATCTTCTAGTCTGGAAATGCCTCTCTCTAGACCTGCTATACAGTGGTCATCCTGGGACTTTTCTTCTGCCTTCATTCTGGAAATTCTTTTCATGCCTGACCTGTGTTGGACCCTCTCTTTTCAGGACCCCCACATCTCTCTTAGCCTCCTGATTAAAGGTCAGTGGGAGATTGTTTTGAGAGCTGTATGGCTGTAAATGTCTCATTTCACCCTCATTTTTAAATTCATAGTCTGTCCCTATTCATAAGGTGGAAATACTTTATCCATGAGGTTTTAAGGCGGTGCTTAATTATCTTCATATTCTCAGTATTAATGTTGGGAGGTCTGATGCTTTTTTTTTTTTTTAAGGATTTATTTGAGAGATAAAGTGTACGAGCAGCCTGGGGGGAGGGGCAGAGGGAAAGAGTCTCAAGTGGACTCCACGCTGAGTGCAGAGCCCAAGTTGAAGCTCCATCCCAGGACCCTGGGATCATGACCTAGGCCAAAACTAAGAGTTAGACCCTCAACCGACTGAGCTGCCCAGCACCCCCTGATGCTATTCTTTGTTCCTTGTGCCCCATTTTCCCCCTCCCTCTTTGGGAGTATATACGATCTTTTTTTTTATTCCTGTTCTTCTGAACTATACATGGAAACATTTTGGTTAGGTCTTTTTGTTCAATATTGTAGCCATTCTTTTGGACTCACTGGTTTGTAAGTCATGCTTTTTTTTTTTTTTTTTTTTTAGTTCAGAGATATTTTCCCTAATACTCTTTCTTGTTGGTAACTGAAAAAGCCTGGCTGCTATTTTTCTAGGATCTAAGTTGAGGGAGGAGACTAGGGGCATATAATCAATCATTCAGTAGGTAGAGTCTCAGTTAATTCCTTAGTTTTTAGCAGGGTGCCTAATAACAGTCCTTAGCTATGGCTGAGTCCAGAGTCTTTTTGAATGATCTCTGCAGATTAAATTGTCATTCAGATTTCTGCCTAGGGCCTGGTAAAGGTAGTCTTGTGGCTGTAGGGGAAGTGGGAGTTTATTTTTGACCCTATGTAAATCCCCCTAACTTGCCTCTCATTCCTTTAATGAATCTTTGAGGGGTTGTGTAGTGGGAATCAGCTTCTAGTTTTGCTTTTATTTACTCTACAAAATCAGTTACCGCTGGTATATTCACTTTTTACCTTCCATAATTTGTTACTAAAGAACTATAGTATGCTTTTGGCTATTGCCCCTCTGTTTCTGTGGGTTAATGCCTTTTTATTCCTTTGCTTTCATTCAGTGAGGTTTGGAGAGGTTTGTGAAGACATTCTTGAGTTTTGTCCGTTTTTTGTTTTTTTGAGAGAGAGAGAGCATGAGCAGGGTAGGTGGAGAGGAAAGGGCAAAGAGAGAGACAGGAAGAGGGAGAGAATCCTACGCAGGCTCCCCACCCAGCGCGAATCCTGGAGCTTGTTGGCGGGCTCAGTCTCACAACCTGAGATCATAACCTAGGCCAAAATAAAGCGTTGAAAGCTTAACTGACTAAGCCACCCAGATGCCCCCCCCCTTTTATTGGGGGGTGGCCACCTGTAACTGGGATACCTTAATTAGGTTTAAATTGTTACTTGAGTATTACTTTTTAGATGTTTCCCCTAAGTGTTACAAGGACTTTACAGTGTAGTGTTTGTGACTTTCAGGGAAAGAACAAAACAAAGCAAAAACCCAAAATAACAAATGTGGTTTATGTTTTGTGTGTGTGTTTTCAGTATTTTAAAGTCGGGTTCTGGATAGACTAATATTTTAGACTATCCAGTACATATAGTGCTTGGCATTAATAGTTTGTAAAATATTGACATCCTGTTAAAGGCATCTTCTATTTGTTGTAGATTTTAAGTATATAATTTTTCTGAATTAAACATTGTTTATATGTAATATTTTTACTAAATAACTAGGATTGGGATAGATCTAAATGTCAAATTTATTACTTTATGTCAAGATTAGCAACCACATAAATTTCCATAGTATGTTAAAATATTTTAACCAGCTTCTCTCCCAGCAGGAGAGAAACGATGAACAAAACTAAACAAGTTTTCTTATTCATCTAGCATACATCATTATTTGAGTTGAAGAAAAGGCTATTTGCAAGATTGAAGCATAGTTAAGAGTAGCATACTGGTGGACTTACAAAATGAGTCACACCATCTGGTTACACTCATACCTGGGTGGTGGTCGTTAAAACTAAGGCTCCTGGGATCTGCATATGACTTAATTATACTGCGTAAACATATTGGGCTTACTAGTAGGTGACTTTGGAACTTCTTGAAACCAAATAACTGGCAAACATGGCTTCAAAATATCAATACTGTTGTTATTAAATGAGTCATTATTTAATTTTTTTTGCACTAACATGGAAACTTGAAATGTGTATTTTAGGATCTGAAATGGGTGGTACTTCAGTAATGGCACTATAAAAATGATGTGGCTTATTTGTCCAACACTTCATTCAGTAGTTATGACTAATGTCATTACAGTAAAATGTTTTATAAACATCGAATTCACATGACAGCTAGACTATACTTAGCAAAAAAAGGGAAGTGGCACCAACTTCCATGAATACTTCTTTGAAATAACTAGATAAATAATTCAGTTTTTATTAGATTTCATTCAATTAAATGATCAGACTTGGTAGGTAGAGAAGAAGGTAGGTCCACTAATGAGAAAAAATTTATTTTACTTAGTGTGGAAATTATGGTTACTGTAAATAGTAACTTAGAATCAAGACTGTACTGTTTTATTTCTTTAGTTAACTTACATCAGTATTAACTTTTTTGTCATACAGCTGTATGAGTCTTAAACGTGTATGGATTCGTGTAACTGCTGCCACAATCAGAATGTGGAACTATTCCACCACCCATGGAGACTCTTCTTAATCCTTATCTGTTTCTAACCCCCGCCCTCTACCGATAGTTCTCTCAACACTGTAGTTTTTCTTTCTGAGAATGTCACGGAAATTCTGTCATAAGTATGTAACCTTCACTCAGCATAGTACCTTTAAGATTAATCCAAGGTAGTTGCATATTCCGGTAGTTTATTTCTCCTTAGTACTGAGTAGTTAGTATTCCATTGCTTGTGAATTTATCCATTTCCCATTTGAAGGAGAGCTGGGTTTCCAGTTTTTGATTCATATGAATAGAGCTGCTACAAATATTTATATACAGATTTTTGGATGAATATAAGTTTTCCTTTCACCTGGGTAAATAAGAGTGCGATTGCTAGGTCATATGGAAATTGTATATTTAATTTTATTTCAAAATTGACAGTTTTTTTATTTGATTTGATTTTTCCCTTTCTACTGGTTTGAAAGCTGTAAATTCCATGTACTTTTATGATCATCATTGAAATTTAATTCTCCATATTGACATTCTAGAGCTAATCAGTATTTTAACCTTTCCCTAATAACACAAGGTCTTAAAAATTACAAAGTACCCTCACTTAAGGACTATTTTGGGTGAGAAGTTAAATTTGTTTCTGCTCTTCCTCATAAGTTGGACATTTTAAAATCAGATGATGTTTGTTTAGTTTTACCTAAAGGTGTTTACCAGTTTCTTTCCTTACCTCTTTGCATTTCAGACCCTTCCTGGGGTTCACCTCCTTTAATAATCTATAATTCTTCAGTGAGGTTCTCCTGGGGTAAACTTTTGGTTTTTGTTTATCTGAAAATATTTTGATCTTATACTTTCAGAGAATAGTTAACCACTTTTGCTGGGTTCACAACTGTTATTTTTTCTTTCTATTTAAGATAATGTGGTGTTATCTTTTGGTTTCCATTGAGAAGTCTCTTTTAGTCTAATTTTATCTTCTTGGTCTTTTCTGTTTGACTGCTTTTAAGATTGTTCTGTGTTTGAATTTTCAACAAAATGTTTCTATGAATGGATTTTATTTATGTTGTTTTTGATAAGCTATAATTCCTGTATTTGTAGATGCATGCCTTTCACTGAATCTGAAAATCTCAGCCATGATCTCTTCAAATATCACCTCTCTTTTTTTCATTTGCACTCTTAAAACTAAGAGTGTTGATTAGAGGGCACCTGGGTGGCTGACAGGTTGAGTGTCAGGTCATGATCTCAGGGTCTTGAGATCCGCGCCTTTATTGGGCTCTGTGCATAGTGGGGAGTCTCCTGGAGATTGTTTCTCTCCTTCTGCCCTTCTCTGCTCCCCATGCCCACTCTATTTCTCTCAAAATAATAAATCTTAAAGAGTGATGATTAGATATGTTAGACCTTCTAATATCCTTTTTTCTTCTTTTTGTCTTAGTCTGTGCTGCTTTCTGGATTGTTTTTTCTGTCTTTTAATTCACTAATTTTCTTTTTTGGTGTGTTTAATCTGCTCTTTACCTTCTTTGTTGAATTTTAATTTCCACATTCATAATTTTTCATTTTTAAAAGTTCTGACTTAAAGTTGCATGGTTTTTCTGATAACTACATATATCTTGTTTATTTTTATGTTGTCTTTTATTTATTATAATGTTTCCTGTATACTATATTTTCTATTTGTATTTTATCACTCTAATATCTAAAATCTTTGGGAAAGATCATTCTAAAGATGTTTCTACTGACAAGCTCAGTGTCATGTTTTGTTGCTGTGTGATGATTTTTATTGAACTTAATTTTTCCAAATCCTGATAGCATAAATTGAAATTACATTCATTCTGAGAGGATTTGCATATTCTAATGCTGGGACCCAGGGATGCTACAGCCAGAAGCAACTTTATTTTTTACCCAGGATCTTAGGTTTAACAGGTTTGTCTCAGGTTCACCTCTGTCGTCTTGTCTTAACTATTGTTGATTGGTATTTGCCTTCTAAGCAATACTAAGTTTTGGATATAAAATGTGTCACTCTTCTGGTTTCAACACAGTTTTTAATTTTTTTTTTTTTTTTGTCTTTTTTTTCCTTTCAGGTGGGGATCCTTAGAGATTTCCTTTACTTTCTAGGTATCTCAACAATATGTTAACAGTTAGGATTTTTTTTGTTTGTTTTGGTTTGTAACTTATGGAGTATCTCTCGTACTCATAGAGTATATCTCTATTCCTATTCTCTCATATTTTAGCAGAGGAGACTTTTCAGAATATCAGGTCTGTCATAAAATTGGAAGAAGAAATTGGGTGAGATTAAATAGGCCTTAGAGGTACTTTATAAATATTTATTTTGTTCTGCCTTATTAACTTACATTTTGCCTATGCATTTGTTATTAAGCATGCTTGACACAATACAATTTCATGTTTGATTTTTTTTTTTTTTGTGGACACTTTCCGTAGTCTTTTCTAATATAAATTTAATATGTACAATGCAAGCTCTAAGCTTTATTATGTATCTTGTTATTTATCATTTCATAGAAAAAAGTGTACATTTCTATTTTCTGTTCTTCTGAAAATAATGACTATGGGAAAATTCCAACTTTTTTATTGTATATGGGGTGAATGTGTAGAGTGTTTTGTAGAAGATTAAACTTAGGTAGGATTTATATTCAATAAAGATCCAAAGGAATTCCAGTAATTTCTTTAGCTTGGCAATTAACATTTGTCATATTTAGAGCAGTGATTCTCAACTAGAGGGACTTTGCTGCCTGGGGGAGATTTGGCAGCATCTGGAAACATTTTTCGTTGTCCCTTCTGATTTGAGGATGCTACTGGTATTTAATGAGTAGAGATTGGGGATGCTGCTCTACATCGTACAACGCACAAAACAGCTCTTTCACAATAAACAGTTAGCTGGCTTCAAACTTCAGTAGTGCCCAAATTGAGAAACCCCTGATTTAGAGAAATAAAGTGAAGATAAGCTGTTGATGCTGATAGGTATATTTGGGAAGAAAGGGTTTCCAGATTTTTTAGAAAAACTGAAGGAAAGCCTTAGAAAGGAAAATTGTTCTCCCCTTCCCATATTTTCTTTCTCTAATTTTTCAGCACAGACAATCACATCCATACAGCCAGGACTGAAAGTCCAAAATTTTTGACTACTGCACTAGTCAGTTGGACTCTGTTATTTCTTGCCGTTTCTTTTCCCATTATAGAATAATGCATATTCATTGTGGAAAACTTGGAGAGAATAGAAAATTACAAATAGAAAAAAAAATCATCCTATCCCTATCATTTATATGCAAGAACTGCTAACATTTTGGGAATGTTTAGTTTGTCTGTTTTTTTTGCCGATATTTTTTTTATATAGTTCTCAGAATACTATATAATTTTCATCCTAAAAAATTAAAATAGAAGTATGCATAATGTTGACAATGTTATTGTCATTTATTTAATCATTTCCTCTTTGATATTGAGGTGCTCCTGATGTTTTCTTGTTATGAATCTTGTTTGATGAACATCTTGTACATAATTAGTTAGCTAGTTTCAGATTCCTTCTTTAGAATAGTTAGTTTGTTAAAGGGTACTATTAGGTCAAAAGTTGTGAATAAGGTTCTTGACTTGATACAGATTGGTGAATTTATGCAATTTTAGTGTATGAGACTATCAGCTTTCATTTTGGATTTACCACTTTTTTTATTTTATAAGCATGTAATATGTATATAAAGCTTTTGGAGACTCAAAGGGGAAAAACCCGTGTATATCCTTGCATTGAGAGTATGGTTAATCTGCCTGAGTAAATGGGATATAGAAGGGCGATTAGAGAATGCAACATGAATAAATGTAAAATTTCCTTGGAATTATGTAATTTGTATAATTATTGTGGCCTGGCAAAATTGTGTCTTACAGTTGTGTAAATTGAGTCCTATTTCAAATGTACTGAGTCAGCTTACTTAAAGTTCTGTAGTAAATGTTCTTGTTTAGTGGGAAAAAATGTCTTTTCATAGTTTGGTTATGAGTTCATTCTGATTGTATTTCTTTTGTAAGTTCAAAATTTTGTCACTTAAGTAATATGAATGCCTTCTTTATGCATAAGTAAACTTTGTGATAACATAGATCTGTGAGTGAGTAAGCTCATGAGAGTACATCTGTATAACATAACTAAACAAGAATCGGGTTTCCTCATTTAATAATATGAGAAATACAGGGGTATAATTCTTTGCCCTAAAATTTCTTTTTTTTTTTTTTAAAGATTTTATTTATTTACTGGACACACACAGAGAGAGAGAGATCACAAGTAGGCAGAGAGGCAGGCAGAGAGAGATAAGGAAGCAGGCTCTCCGCTGAGCAGAGAGCCCAATGTGGGGCTCGATCCTAGGACCCTGAGATCATGACCTGAGCCGAAGGCAGAGGCTTTAACCCACCGAGTTGCCCAGGCGCCCCAGCTCTAAAATTTCTTATCCAAAACATACACCATTGTAATTGTGTTTGACATTTCCTCATTAGAAAATTATTTCTATTCCTTTTCCTTTTTTAAAAAGGATAGTGGAAGGGAGATGGAAAAGTAAATGGTTGGCTGGAACAAGGAAGAAGGTATTAGGAAATAAGGAAAGACCAAGTTGCTAAGTTAGAGGAAGGAGTAGTAAAATTTAAGAGAACAGTAAGTTAATTCCGTCAAGTTATTTTGGAACAAGGGAGGATGTAAATACATATCATAAATTAATAAGCTTCCCTGAAGATGGTGAATCTAGTCTTATTCTCATAATACAGATGAGTTGGAAAATGAAGCCTACTGCTTTAAATGAATAATGAATTTCCTACATTTTCACTTTTGGAAATTTAGAAGATGTTTTTACTTTTAATTTTTATTATTTTTTAAAGATTTATCTATTTTATTTTACAGAGAAAGAAATGTGTGAATGGGTGAAGGGGAGTAGGGGGAGAGAATTTCAAGCAGATTCCCCACAGAGTGCAGAGCTGGGGATGAGGCTTCATCTCACAACGTTTAGATCATGGCCAGAGCCAAAACCTTGAGTCAGATGCTTAAACAGCTGAGCCACCCAGGTGCCTCCTGGGGGATATTTTTAAAACCTTAATTTGTGATTGCAAATTTACTTGAAAATAATTCATTCTGTAGTTTTTTCATAGTGAAATTTGAAAGTTTTACGAGAATGAAATTGCTGTGCTCAGTTCTTCTACTGTGCAATCTTTGTTTCTATATCTTGTAACTTAACCAAGAGCTAGAAGTAAATGAGTTAGTTTAAAATTTAAACAAAACAAAACAGCAACAAAACCCAACTTAATGTTTTCCCTCTTCAAAGTATGAAACAGATAAAGGGCTTTGCTTTCATTCAAAGCATGATTCAAAAGATGTACCATCTATGACAGTTCTGACAGGGAGAGAGGAGTGGGATATGATAATTGAGGACCTTCTGTTAATTCTGAATTTCTCTTATTGTTGAATTAAAATATTGTGAATTTCTAGGATTATTATACAACATTTTTAACTATTCAGAAATGTTTCTAGGTTATTTTTGAAAGACCTTTGGTTCATTTATTATTTTACATCATTGTTAAATCACTCAAATAGCATGAATGACTGCAAGATGACTATGACAAATTATGTAAAGGTATTAATCTATTTTAGAATTTGGATTCCAAATGAGGGCTTTGGCAGAGGACATGCTTCAAACATAATTTTATGAAACTGCATAGATGACTAGTTACTTTACATAGATTATTTTACCCTTATTTTTTTGTAGGTGCTGGAGTAGGCCACTTTTTTATAGTTGGACAAAATGTAAATAGTTTTTACTCTTCTCTGAGTGCTTTTCTATCAGTTTTTTATGTGCATTGTAAACATCATCAAGAAACATGGAGATAAAGTTCTTAAGACCATCTGTACAGAAAAGGCTTAGATTGTAAATGAACTTCAAAGGCAGTTAATCATGTATTTAGATATTTCTCCAGTTCCTTCATGTCTTTTAAGTTTCTTCTTGAGCACTTACTGCCTTCTGAGGTGATTGAAAATGTCCTTCATTATAAATTTTTATTTGAATTGAAGGAGAGGTGAGACTTCATTCTTATGGGTTAGTAATTTCCAGTTTTCTTGGGTTATTTTCAGTTTTCAAGTCAGCCTCAAGCTTTAAAGGTAATGGCTGTTTGATTACAGTACTCGTGTAACTCCAAACTTAACAAATCCTTGCCATTTTCTTAGGAAATGTGAAAATATTTAAATGATTACATAGTCTTCTTCCATTAGAAATACAGTAAAGCAATATTTTATTTCCTAGAAGCTCATGTGGTACAGATACTATGTGTTCCTAACTAGATGGTTACCTGAATTTATATTTAAATGTATTATTTAGTGTGAACCTAACTTACCTTGACATATCTATTGTGGGGATTAATAGTTTAAAATAATTTTTAAATACTTTTAGTTTATAGAGTGAGCACTGTTCCATATTTAAATGTGCTGGTTAAAAATGCTTTACATTGATGTGTAATCTGAAAGATACATAGTAATACATTTGTAAAATATTTTATCTTTTAGGAGAGGGTTAAATCCACCACACAGGGTGAAATCTATCTCCATGACAACATTCACACAACAGGAAATTGAATTTCTGCAAAAACATGGAAATGAAGTAAGTGTTTTTACAATTTTTAACTTTTTTGTTGGCAGTCATTTTAATAAGATTTAATAAGTTGTTTAGAATGGTAAATTTCACTGTCTAAAAAATTATCTTTGTATTCTATATTTAGGTATTTTAGAATGTACTCATTTAATAATGTACTTAGAATTAATATCTACTAATACCTAATAAATACCTTTATTCTGAGGTGAAACATGTTTCTAAAATTCATCAATGTTGAATGTAAAAGGCATTTTTGGAGGACATCTGTTATTGGAGTAACTGTTAGTCTTTGCTTTAAAAAGCCAAAGGAGAGAAAGACAAAGAGAATAACTTTCTGGTACTGTAGTAAACTTCTGTTAGGCCATTATGTGATCAGCTTTTACTTGAGGTCCCCTCATGCCTTTTTATTATATGCTGAACTTCGTGTTGAGCAGGTGCTGGGTAGGGAGGAGGCTGGCAGTGTTGGGAGCAGCCCAGCATTAAGGGGAACCCAATAAGAATTTGGAGAGGAGCTTTTTCCTTGTAACTCTGCTTTAACGAGTTTCCAGTAATTTCATTCTGATTGTTTGCTTTCTTGTTTTTAGTTTTATGTTTTTACCATGCTGTTGGTAAAAGTGGTGATCTAATAATTGAAAAAATTAAAAAATTGACAAGAAAAGTGGACATTTTGGGATAACATTCAGCCAGTCATCCTAATTGATTAATAATAGCCACTATTGGGGTGCCTGGGTGGCTCAGTCATTAAGCATCTGCCTTCAGCTCGGATCATGATCCCAGAATCCTGGGATCGAGTCCTGTGTCAGGCTCTGGTGGGAAGCCTGCTTCTCCGAACTCTTCCACTTCCCCTGCTTGTGTTGCCCCTGTCACTGTCTCTCTCTGTCAAATAAATAAAATCTTTAAAAAGTAATAATAATAACTATTATTTCCTTATTTCATAGAAAGGAAAATTACTTTATTTTTTAAATATTACTTTAGTTATACTATTCTGCTTGCATATTTTTGATATAATAGGAAAAAAGTTGTTTTAAGATTTTATTAGTTTTAATCTTTTTCACCCTGAGATGATATATGTAAACATTTTACAGTTTGCCTCTCTTTTTCCTTAACATTTTGATAGTAATATCTTAAATTTGCTTGCCTTCTTGTTGTGCACATGAGGTTTTGGCTTTAAAACAGTGAAGAAGTATAAGTTAAAAACTATGAAATATTTTTTAATACATTATATAGAGAAGTGAGCATACTTTTTTTTATAGTGAACACACTATTTTGTTGATAAATTATTTTGCGTGATCGAATTTCAGACTGATGTGGGAAAATCTAAAGCTAGGGGAAAGGTCAGAAGATTTGTAATGGCTGTTTAAGTATAGAATAATATATTTACCAATTGAAATACAATTTGAACTAGTTATTTATAAAGTTTGGGATTAGACCAGTAGTGTAAACTTTTAGTTGCACTCTTAGAATGTTGGCCTAGTGAGCAAAATTTTGAACATCAGAATATGGAGTCAGAAATAAATATTACTCTATTCTTAGATTAAAAATCTAAATTCAGAGTATTTATTCAGATAAATTCAGAGTAGTAGAAGTAACAGTCCATTGGAGAGGTGAGTAAAAACATCTGTTCCTGTCAGGAAGTAGCCAAGTTTGGTGAAGACTGGTCTCCAAATACTAGGATTGAAGGAACTTTTAATTTTGGTAAGAACACTTAACATAAGATCTCCTCTCTTAAAAAAGTTACAAGTGTCAATACATTAGTCTTACAAAGAGGGATAGTGTTGTACATTAAGTCTTTAGAACTTACTTATCTTACGTAAGTGAACTTTATACCCACTCACTAGCAACTCCCCACTCCCTCTTCTGAGCCCTTGGCAACTGCCATTCTACTTTCTGCTTCTATGAGTTTGATTGTTTCAGATACCTTATGTAAGTGGAATCATACAGTTTTTGTCCTGCTGTGATTGGCTTATTTCAATTAGCATAGTGTCTTCAAGGTTCAACCATGTTGTCAAATAATGGCAGTCAATATTAACATTGATAGCAAAATAAATTTAGAATATATACAAAGAAATACTTGGTTTTAGGCAACTCATATCAAAAAGTAGAAACAGAATGTAAACTTAGAGATGACTGGAACGGGTTCATGAATATTAATCCTAAAAAGAGTCATGTAAATTGGTAGGCCACTTAAACATTCACCAAGGCAGTTGCTGTGCTGTGTACTGCAGATGAAGTTATAGGCGTTTCTCATAGGCTTAGCTGACAGCTTAAAATCTAGTTGGGGAGACAGATATGTAACAGTGATAGCATGTGTTAAATAATTAATGGTAAGAATAAAAAGTTTCAGAAGTAGTATGGAAAGAGAGACTCAACTTGTTGGTAAAAAGGAGAGGATTGGGAAGATCTCATAGAGGTAAAACAGTTAGGACCTAAGCTGGCAGGAAGACACTGGTTTGGTTCATTTGTTTTTAAGTTTGTTTATGAGTAATCTCTACACCCAGCGTGGGGCTTGAATTCAGGACCCTGAGATCGAGTCACATGCTCTTCTGACTAAGCCAAGGTAGCCTGTGGCAGGAAAAGATACTGAAGGCAGATCAAATACAGTGCACAAAGGAAAAGGGAAATTTATTGTAGTTTATACTATTAGAAAATATACCAACTTTTTAAATGTTTGTTAAGGAAGATACACATACTTCGTGTCCCTAAGAACATCTTAGAACCAAAGTATTGGGCTAGGTGTATTTAATTCTTACTGATATTAACAGTATCTGTGTTTTTAAAAACCTAAGAGATGCATGAAAGGTGAGGATTGATATGAAGTGCAGGATGGTTAACAACTTAAAAACTTTATAGACCTCCAACGCAGATGCTTTATTATCAGTTTACCTTATTTAAACATTTAAATCATAAGTATAACATGCATAGAGAAAAGTATACAAATCTTAATTTTTCATTTTAAAACATGTTGCCATATTTTTTGTGTCATCTGTCAGTATTTTGGAAAGGACCATACTTAGTCACTTGTTTTGGATTAAAAAGACACTACTGTCAAACATCTTGTGCATGAATGGGTCATGCCTGAAGAGGAGTGCTTCACCTTAAAAGAGAGTAATTTGACTGACAGCAGTTTGAGTTCTTCTACTCCCTTCAGGAGGCTTTGTGTTCTGAGGGGCATATTTGGCTCATGATTAGGGTATTGCAGGCTTAAGCAGGTAAACTCAGTGGTTGTTGGATGACTCACAGAGTGTTGAACAGAATTAACCTATGTTCCACATGCTTTGAATGTTCCTCCAGACATTTATATGTGGGAAAACCTGTTTCCAGTCATCTGTGTGTATAACTTAAATCTGTTTTAATGCTTGCATTAGAGTTGTGAACAACTTACCAAAGAAAAATCACGCTGCCAAATTCAGAATAAAGAGTAGGAGGGCACTGCCAGGTTACAGAGCAAAGAACATGGATACAGGGAAGCCATTCAGTTCACCATCAGCGCAGTGGCCTAGCACATGTGTCTATCTAGGGAAGATTTCAGTTTTCCTTCAGAACTATATTAAGAATTGTTCATTGTTTTTGGAAAACTGCAAAACTATTGGCAGTGCCACTTATGGTATTTGAGTCATTAATAAAGTATATCTGTATTGGTCTGTAAGCTGTGGTAAGCAAATAAAGTTATTACTATTTATAAGCATCTATCAAGGACATGCTTAGTATTTATAAAAATATATCACTAGTTTCTACATATGTAGTTTACAAAATACTTGAATATTTAGTATTCTCGTACTCCTACAGTGTGTTCTGTGGAGCAGATACGTACATTATTACATTATAGACCATAGTATGCCAGAAGTTAGTAAAATATTTTGCAGTGAAGCACTTTGTATTTATTATTTGAGGAAGTTTTGACATTTTTTTTTCAAAAGTAAAATACAAAAAAATTCCACATATTTATCTTGGAATACTTTCTTTTGTATCATGATGTTAACTTTAAAAAAATCTTTAGCGATTTTCCCCATCTATTCTCTTTTATGATATTGTGGGTAATTTATGGTCCCCTAACTTAAGGAATTTGATTGTTGGGTTGACTTCTGATTATTAAAGTTAATAGGAGGAGGGCTGGTGATCAGAGCCATAGATAATTCAATAAAAAGAAAATGTATTAGTAATTTTGTTTTGAAGGATCAGTTTTTCTTTTCTTGTAGCAAATTAACTCCTTATGTTTTAGGCCTAAGAATAAAAGAGTTACTACTGATGCTACACAGGCATACAGTCCACATAGAGCAATAAAATCATGCGTTGTTGACCCTATTTGATTATCTTTATGCTAGATTATTAAAATAACCCAAAAAACAAACTACTGCTTAAAAAAAAAAAATCCTTCTAAAACAATAAACCCATAACATAAGGTGTTCTTTTCTCTGTTAACATTTATGATGGATTCATTTTTCATTTTTGAAGCAGAGATTTATTAATCACCTACTTATACCAGGGACTATCCCCTTGGGTGCCAGAAATACAGGGATAAGCAAAAGCAGGTATGATTTTGCCCTCATGTAAAGCTTAGAGTTTGGGGGGGCAGGAGAGAGAGACAAGAAAAATCATTTCTGTCAATTCCATTTTGGTTTAAGAGTGAGAAAGGGCTTCAGGGTGCCTAGGTGGCTCAGTTGTTAAGTGTCTGCCTTCGGCTCAGGTCATGATCTCAGAGTCCTGGGATCAAGTCCTGTGTCAGGCTCCCTGCTTGACGAGAATCCTGCTTCTCCCTCTTCCACTCCCCCTGCTTGTGTTCCTTCTCTTGCTGTCTCTCTCTCTGTCAAATAAATAAATAAAATTTTTAAAAGAGGGGGGCTTCAGTTGGGAGTTGCAGATGCTTTGAGAGTGCAGAGACATAGTATTTTTCAGGAAGTTATACTTATGATTAAATAGGCCTTATTTTATGAGACAAGCTATTCAGAGCTTTTGGGCAATTAAATCGTATCTTTGGGAGAGATTGGAGCCATTTATAACCACAAGCAAGCACTACCACAAAAATTTTTTTTTTTTTTAACAAAAAAATATTTTTGTTTCTAAAAAAATTTAAGATTCCAAATTCACATGCTCTGATACTTTTGCTGGAATATCCAGGTATCATTTTTTGATATGTTATATGTATCTAGTCTGTTACGAGATTAAACAGAACACTAGTGGTTATTTCCTAAATCGTCCTGTCCTGTAAACTGTAGTATGTGATGGTGATTCTCCATACAGAATCGTGGACTCTGAAAAGTGAAAAGCCAATATTAAAAAGATTGTTTGGGACATTATCAGAGCAGACAGTGAATCTTGAATGACTCATGAATCAGCTTACGGAAATGTCATGTAGCTTCATAGTATTGTGTTTTTTGTTTTTTAAAGATTTTGTTTGAGAGAGAGAGAGGGAGAGTGCTCAAGTGCACAAGCATGGGGAGTGGCAGAGGGAGAGGGAGAAGCAGACTCCCCACTGAGCAAGGAGCCTGATGCAGGGCTCCATCCCAAGACCCCAGGACCATGACCTGAACCAAAGGCAGACCTTTAACTGACTGAGTCACCCAGCTACCCCTAAAATACTTTGAAGCCAGGCAACCTATGAAAGTTTCTGGTGTGGTTCTTGCCGAATAATATAGATATTCAGATGTATATTGAGTCAAAATCTGAGATAGTAGAAATTACAGGGGAAGGATTATCAGTATTTTTACTCCCTGCACAGAGTAGTTTCTTATTTGAAAGATTTTTTTTAGTTTTCATAGAATACAAAAGTATCATGTACATTAATATTTGGTTTATGTATTTAAACTCTTGGGACATTTTAACCTTTATGCTGAGCTTAAATAATAATAGCAAAAATTGGCTCTTATTTTAGTAACAACATCCTCAGTGTCATTATTGAGCGCAGAGCTAAGTTACAAACTCGTTATTCCAGGATTTACAATTACTGTGTTGCTTTTAGCAAAAGTCGGCAAACTGTTTCTGTAAGGGACCAGTAAACATTGTAGGCTTTGTGGGCCATCTATATACAGTCACTGTTTTATATCCTTGTTTGAAAAAAGCATTTTTTAAAAAAATAATGCTTTAAACATTTAAAAACTGTTGTTAAATCAGGGGCAGTGCAAGAGTAGGCCGGTGGCCAAATTTGATCTACAGGTGGTGGGCTGAAGCCTCTTGGTCTGTGATATTCCAAAGTTTTCATTTCTCACTATGAATCCTTTTATAACCTTCCTAGTTAATCTTCTTGCTTCATTCCCAGCAGAAATGTTTTAACTATAGTGATCTCTGTTTTGTTTTCCATGTTTGCTATCTCTATTCCAGTTTTCCTGCCATTTTGGCTGTGTTATTTATTGTGAATCTTTTTTTTTTTTTTTTTAAATCCTATCAAGTTTTTACTCTCCTATCAAGTGTTCCAGGGAGATTGTGGCTGAGAGGGATTGTAAAACCCCCACTCATGCTTCAAAGACTTTATATATGCATACACACATACACATATATATATATATGCACACATACACATATATACACACATATGGGTATATATGTAGTATTCACTGTAAGATACTGCACAAATTTTTTTTTCAAGATTTATTTATTTGAGGGAGAGCCAGAGAGAGAGCCTGCACAAGTGAGTGGGAGGGAAGGGCAGAGAGAGAGGGCAAAAGAGAGAATCTCAGGGAGACTCCCCATTGGGCAGGAAGCCCCATGTGGGGCTCAAACGCAGGACCCTGAGGTCTTGGCCTGAGTGGAAATCAAGAACTGGTTGCTTAACTGACTAAGCGCCCCAGTTGCTCCTACACAAAAATTTTTTTTATTGCTCTTGTAGTTTCTTCTGTATTGGTTTTACTACCCTTGAAACTTTAGAGACATTTCTGTGGCATAATCTTAATATACCTTTTCATTACACTTACAACAGTGAGAAGGTTTAAGACTATATACCCAAGGGAATTTGAAACTTAAGATCCATGTGAGTTTCATTGGAATTAACTGGTAGTAAATATTTTTTAATTTCTTTTCTTTTTTTTTTTTTGTGAGAAGTCCTGGGTTTTGCTCCCCAGAGATTCTCATCCTGGATGAGGCAAAGGACTGTCTATTGGCATTTTTGGCTAGAACCCCACTTCCGAAGCTGAGGGCTGTGGACCGTACTACCATTTGAGAACCACTATAGGAACTAAAGGCGCCTGACTAGGACTCAAAATAATCTGTGGTCTGGTTTCAACACCACTAATAAAATCAGTCTTGTCACTTTGGGCAAACTCCTTTCCCTGAGCTTCGTTTTCCTCTGTAATCTGTGAGAAGTACCTGTTTTGTACCTTTGTTTTGTATATATTGTAATATGCTCTTTTCCAGTGGTGACTAAAAACCCAGAGTATTATAGAAAGAGCTAGATGTTATTAAGTTGTAACTACTGTTCTGAGCATTTATTTATTTTTTTTTTGCACTAGTATCTGAGGTCACATGATTTATTTCCTTCTAGTTTGTTTGCCTCAGCCATTCTAGCTTCTTTTTATCTCAGGTTTTTGTTTGTTTCTTGTTATTAGTGTGTGATCTTTTAAAAAACTTACTTGCATCTAATTAAAAATAGGGATTATAGTCTTTTATATATATATATTTCTATTATAGAAATAGTCTTTTTTTTTTCTTTTAAAATTTTTTGTTATGGAGCTATTCATATACCTATGCAAGTAGAAAGAATAATATAAAAACTTCCACCAACTCATGGTCTTGCTCCTTATTTTGAAGCAGATCCGAGACCCATAATTTCATCTGTAAACTCATCAACTGATGTTATCTCTAAAACACAAGGCTTTAAAAATATATAATCCCAATACATACCATTTTCACATCCATAAAAATTAATAATCTAGTTATCTAGCAAGTATTCAAATTTCTTTCATTTCATAAATTTTATTTTTTTTCCTTCTCATAAGAGTTTGTATAAATCAAGATACAAGTAAGGTCCACATACTGTGAGTGGTTAATATGGGTTTTGAAACTGTACTGCTGATAAAGGATCAGAGGCTAGCTGATCACAGTCTGACCAGGCAACTTCTTGGGGCCTGTATCCCTTGGACTGTGGGAGAAAGCCAGTTTTGCATCTGAGAGCAGGGGCCTCAGATCCCCACTGAGGGGTTGGATACCCTATAACCTGGGAGCCCTGCCATCTTAAGTCCCTGGGAAAAATAGCAGCTCAGATGACTTTAGGCCTTGCAGTCAAACCTGCAGCACAGGTGGCCTGTGGCACACCTCTGAGGTATAGTCCCTCAGCCATGTCTCTCATCCACTGCTCCAGTGTCAGCTGCTCTACAGCCTCCTCACAATTGACATTTAATTCTTACTGCAGAGCAGGAAGTCGATTTGGCTTCTTTAACAGCAACTGGCATTCATCTTGGCAACACAGGGTGCCTCCTGGTTGTGGGGTACTTTATGAACTGGTAAGAAGAAAGTCGAAACAAGCTCTGGGTCCATAGATTTTTGAGGAATTGGTGATGGTATTGAAGGTTTCTTTGTTTCATGAAAGTCAAGCCATCTTGCATAGGCAAGATCAGCTTTGGGTAGAAGTAAGCAAAGGCCATGCCCAGCAGGAACTTAGTAGAGTTTTAGATGGTGTCTTGTCAGTGTTCTGTTGGACTGTGGGCTCTACCGATTCCCCAAGGACAGTCTCATACTGGCCTGTGACTCTAGGATCTTTGCAAGGATGGGGTGATTGTGAGCAGTCATCTTCTGTTGCAGAACTTGTTGCAGCATGGTCCTCTAGGTCTTCCTGAAGGTTGAGTGGGCTCTCCCACTGTGGTGAGAGTGGTGAGAGTGCTGTGGAGTAGTGGCTGTGCTTCCCACTGCAGCTACATGCTGCAGTGTCTCTCAGAACCCCTTCTCATGGATGGTCGTGGCAAGATCCGATCTTGGGCAGAGCCTGTTCAAAGCCACGGCACAATGACCAGATCTGCCTGTCTTCTGTCCTCTCTGCCTCCTAACATTTTATTATTAAAGATTCAAATATACTTAAAAGTGGAAATATTATGCATGCAGGTACAATGAATATTGTGCTGTGTTTGCTTTAGCACTTATCTAGTATCTGTGCATTAGTCAGCCCATCTTATATTTTTCTTATATTTCAAAGTAGGCTGCAAACATTGGTTCACATCACCACTTAAGTCTTTAGGATATCATTAATTGAAATCCAATATTTGTTAAAAATTGTTTGAGGTATAATTGAGATAGACTGAAATGTAAAAATCTTACCTTGGGAAAGAGTTCTAATAAATACATCCGATTTGGCAACCTAGACCCCTGCAGAAATAAAGAACATGTCCGTCTTCCCAAGAAATTCCCTGTCATTACTTCCTATTTAATCCCCTCCAGAGGCAACCAGTGTTTTGGGTTTTATTCTTATTCATATAAATAATAAAGTGTGCTTTTTTGTTCTTTTGAGAGTATGGATGTGGATACATGTAGTTCCTTTTTTTATTACCTAGTACTTTTCTATTATATAAATAGATATGAATTTGTTCATTCTTTGTAAGATCTGTGATTAGTGAGTATTTTCTTTCAGTCTGACTTTCTCATTTATTTTCTTATTGGTGTCTCTTGACAAGCAAAATTTGTCTTCTTGATGAATTTTATCAATTTCTAGTTTTATAGTTACTGCTTTCTGGGCTCTATCTTAAGAAATCTCTTAAGATGTTATAATCTTAATCATAATAATTTCCTAAATCATTATAATCTCACTTTATTTTAGAAGCTTTGAAACCTTTAGCTCTTACATTTACATCTATGATCAGTCTCAAATTAATTTTAGTATATGGTGTGCTAGAGGTTGAGGTTAATTTTTTTTTATTTTGTTAGTCATCATACAGTACATCATTAATTTTTGATGTAGTGTTCCATGATTCATTGTTTGCTTATAACACCCTATGGTCCATGCAATACCTGCCCTCCTTAATACCCATCATGGGCTAACCCATCCCCCCACCCCCTTTCCGATCTGAAACCCTCAGTTTGTTTCCCAGAGCCTATAGCCTCTCATGGTTTTTTCTCCCCCTCTGATTCCCCTCCTTCATTTTTCCCTTTCTTCTCCTAATGTCCTCCATGGTATTCCTTATGTTCCACAAGTAAGTGAAGCCATGTGATAATTAACTTTCTTTGTATGACTTATTTCACTTAGCATAATCTCCTCCAGTTCCATCCATGCTGATGCAAAAGTTGAGTATTCATTCTTTCTCATGGCTGAGTAATAGTCCATTGTATATATGGACCACATCTTCTTTATTTGTCTGTTGAGGTGCATCTTGACTCTTTCCACAGTTTGGCTATTGTGGACATTGCTGCTAAAGGTTCATATTTTTCTATGAATATATAGAGTTGTTCCAACTCCATTTGTTAAAAACACTTTTCTCAGTGGATTGCCTGCAAACCTTTGTCAAACATGAAATGACCATATAAGTATGATTATGTTTCAGGGCTCTGTGTTCTTTTTCATTCATTTATTCATTGGTCCTTACACCAGTGACACATCAGTCAGTCTTGAGGTCAACTAGTGCAAGTCCTCCAGTTTCCCTTTCTTTGAAGATTATATGTCTAGATCTGGAGTTGGCATACTTGTGTCCCCCACACCTCCACCCAGATTTGGCCTATTGCTTGTTTTTATATGTCCCACTTAGTGATCTGCTGTTGTTTGATGTAGGAACCAAGCCCAGGCTGCCCCCTTGCTGTTCCCCTCCCCCTGTTGGCAGCTTCTATACCAAGCATTGGAATCTTAATGTGGGAGTGGGTGACTCCATCATCTTTGGCCAGCGGCTCACGTTGAGATAACTGGGCTCTCTAGGACAGAAATTAATGCTGGGATCTGAGTGTCAATGGGGTAGAGAATGAGAGTGACTACTGTGGTTATTCAGATTATCTTGTTTCCTTTATCAGTTTTGATGATTTCTGTTTTTCAGGGAATTTGCCTGTTTCCTCTAAGTTACCATATTTATTGATGTTAATGAGAGCCCCTTTTAAATGTGTATAGATTCTACATCAGTTTTGCTATTATTTTTTCTTTTATTTATTCTTTCTTTGTTTAAGGTAAAACCTAAGATCATTGATTTGAAAGCTCTCTTTTCTATTATTTTAAAGCAGTAAATTTCTCTCCTCTGCTTTACCTGCTTTGCACAAATTTTGACATGTTGTGTTTTGTAATTCAGTTCAAAATGTTTTCTAGTTTTCCTTGTGATTTCTTCTTTGATCCATGGATTATATAGAAGGGATTGTTTAATTTCCACATACTTGGGGTTCTTGTAGGTCTTTTACTCTCATCAGTAATCTAATTTACTTCTGGTTTTGTCAGTGAACATTCTCTGTATGTTCTCTCAACCCTTTCTTATTTTTTGAGACCTGTTTGGAGAAGGGGAAGATACAGTGTTTCATAGGTTGTGTGCATGGATAGACATTGTGGTGGCAGGCGGTATGTTAGCTATTATTGCAGTTCTCTGATCCTACATCCATTAATTTGGGCTTAAGGTAGTGATTTCTAACTTAGCCATTTTCCAAGTGCAGTCTGGGGACCTGTTCATTAACAGAGATTCTCTAAAGTCAAAAAATTTTTAATAATAAATACTTGATTTGCTATTTTTACTTTCATTTTCATGAGTATACAGGAGAGTTTTCCAGAAGCTGTATAACATAAAGATTCAGAAGCAGATGAGAAATCAGCTGTCTAATGTTCAATCACGTACTGATTTTTTTGCAAAGATGTAAAACAGTGCCACTTTTTTTCACTAATGGTTTGTTTTAGAAAATACAGCTGTTTTCATAAGTGCAAGTCATTTACATTAATGTGGAATGCTTTTATTATTTTTTAAGTACATCAAAACTACACATACATATCAGGTAGAGTGCACATAGAGCTATTTGTGGTTCTCAGTATTTAACTGCTTTCAAAATGAGTTCGTTCTATAGTATCTTTAACAGTGACCAACTAGGTGTGTTTTTTTAAATATTATGAAATCACTTGATGTATTTCAGTCTTGTAGTTATTCCTGTTGATGCTCAAATTGTCCCCTTTGGACATGGAAATAATCTGTTTTGGAAATCTACTTAAAACTCAGCTCTTCTGCAAACCTCACGTCTGCTTAGAAGAGCCTTGCCTAAATATTCCTTTTTTTTCTTTTTTTGTTCTTTTTTATCAACCTGTGAGTCACCCACGTATTCACAGATGTTTAAAGAAAACTAAATGTTTCTTCTTCTGATCATTAATTTATGTAGAATATGGTAGAGAATAGATTTACTTCAGAGGTTTGTTTTGCATTTGGGGCAGTCAGTCTCTCTATTCCTCAGCCAAAGGCTACATTCCCAGCCTCAGTCAGCTGTCTGGCAAATGAATGCCTTTAGTCACCAGGACAACCAGACAATAGAAGTGTCAGTACAAATCGATTATTATCATTGAGCCTTAGATTGAGTTAAACATTGAATGAGTAGTGTTCTTGTTAGAGGTGGCTCACTGGTATTAATGCTATCCTTAAACCACTGATAATCCACAAACAGTTCTTATTTCATATCACGACAAGTAAATAAAACTGGTTCTTAATATTCAATTCTAAAAGAAGTATGATGAGGTTAACTTGTCCATTCTCCTCCCTTGCTCAATACCTTGTCTGTTTTAGTTACATTCTGGAAAATGTAAAAATTGAAAACTTTCTCTGTGGAGAGAGAGAAACCAAATCCTGTGGTTAATTTTCCTTCTTGGCAGTCTTGCATATAAGGTTCATAACTGTCTTTGGGAATGAGAATGCTGTGCTTTAAGAGATTCACAAATTAAGTGTAGAATGATTGGTGTGAATTTTGTTCTCCTTTTTCAACGGTGATTCTAAAGTTCATCTAAAAAAACAAAGAAATAAAATAAATTAGGAAGAAATTGTAAACCAAAGAGGAAATAGGATTGGCTGTTCTTAGATACTAAATGTATCTGTGTTTATAGGCAATACTTTGTAATATAAAGGTGTGGCAACTACAATAATCTGAAACTAGACTAGGCATAGATCTGTAGAATAGATCCTCAAATATGCCATAATCTCTCTATATTAGGTGTATGAAGTTATAATAAATAAATGAATTTCAGCAGTTTAGTATGGAAAGAATTATTTATTCAGTAAAGGGAAAGTCAGAATGTTAACTGACAAAGTATACCAAAATATATTTCAGAAGTATTTATTTTTAATTTTTTTTTAAAAATTTTATTTGTCAGAAAAAGGAGCACAAGGAGGGGGAGCGGCAGGCAGAAGCAGGCAGAGAGAGAAGCAGGCTCCTTGTTGAGCAAAGAGCCTGATGAGAGATTTGATCCCAGGAACCTAGGATCATAATGTGAGCAGAAGGCAGATGCTTAACCAACTGAGCCACCCAGGCGTCCCCAGAAGTATTTAAAGTTACAATTTAAAAGCACAAAAACAATAAAAATATAGAAAGTATCTCAGAATATCTCCCTACAAGATGTTTTTAATCCTAAAGGGAAAAATGTGACTTTATTGTGGAGAAATCTGGCATATGTCACTTAACATCACTCAGGAATGGGATTAAGTTGACATCATGTGTCTCTTGATATGCACTGAGAAGTTTACGACATGACTTACATGCATAACAAAAATTTTGTTTTGAAAAAAACAAAATAAAGGAACATACTCCAAAATAACTAGCCTGTGCTCTTCAAAGATGTCAAGTTCATGAAGGCAAAGACATATGAAGTAACTGTTCATGAAGAAACTGTTTCACATTAAAAGCCAACAAGACGGTTATGGATTCTGTACCGGGTGATTGATCCTTTTCCTTTTGCTATAAAGGACATTATTAAGATAATTGACTAGTCTGTGGATTAGATCGTAAAAAACCAAAATGTTTATTTCCTGGTTTTGATAATTTTGCTTATGGTTATATAAGAATGTCCCCATTTTTATGAGATACACATTTAGGAAGAAAAGGTTCACATCTAAGTGGTTCAGAAAAAATTTTGTCTCAAGAGAGAATGGTAAAGTAAATGTAACTGTTAGGGACTTTGGGTAAGGGGTATGTGGGAGTTCTTTTCTACTGCACTTGCAGCTTTTCTGTAAAACAAATTATTTTATGGCTAAAAAACAGACTTAATTGTAGTGTTTAAGGCTGTATACGCTTGGGGTAGACAATAAAAAAAATCCACAAGCAATTACCATAAAAAAATAATAGAAAATGTAGCTGACTATCTGTTTAACATCTAAATATGTAAGAACTTTATATAAAAGCAATGGAAAAATCACACAGTAAATATTGTTAAATTTAACTAGCTAAAACCAGGAAGCTTTTAAAAGATATAACATACAAAATTAAAATACCCAATTGTTTCGTTACTCATACAGCCATACAGGGTAATTTACATAGGTCATTTTAGTTTGAGAAAGTAGGGCAGATGATAGTCTTTCTCCACACTAATGTGACTTCACTAAAGTAGTAAATTTTACATTTATAAAGCTTTCTATAATTTGCAAAGCACATTCATGAATCAACATGCATTTCAGGTTGAGGAGTCCTTACCATGCTCATGCTCCTTGCTGATGGAAGAAAGAGGGAAGGCTCCCTCCCTGTCTTGGGAAAACCGCAAAATAAGGACACAAAACACACGGTTTGTTAGGCCAGGAATGGACAGCTAACCCTGGGGGCCAGTGACTAATCAGATCCTCCCTCTTTTAAGAAATTGAATTGAGGTTCACAGAGGCCAGATTCAAATGATGAATCACTTAAACTGAAAAGACAGTATGTACTTGGGCCATGTGCAGTCTTAACAAGTAAACAGGAAAAAAAAATCATGTACTAAGAGCAGAGCAGTGACTTTATAGACATACTTTTGAGAATCAGAGGTAATAAACTGTGTGTTTGGTAGGACAGGTGTGGGGAAGGGGTTTGGAAACAGATACTCAGACTACCTAGGTCCCAGATGGCTTTCTCTCTGCAGCCTAGGTTCCCATAAAGTTTTTATTTTCTTGAAGTGTTGCTATATGCTTTCTGTGAACTTGTTTTATCTGAACTATTGTGGCTGGGTTTTTGTTCTTTGAAGCCTATCTGGAATACCATCTGACATTGTATTTTAGTAAAATCAGGCCTGGGAATGTGCTGTGTGTTGTATACTGCGTCTTACTAAGTGGCCACGGTAGGTTTCTGAGTTAAAGTCCCTGATATCCTTCACAGACCATAGATATTTGCAAGTAAGTTTTACTGTGGTTTCCACTGCATTTAATTTCTCTCTAGTGTTTTAAATATTTGCTGCCTTTCTTTGCACTCATCAGTTACTTAGAAAACAGGTGTTAAATACCTATTAATCCTTACATGAAACTTACTCTTATACTTTTTCTCCTTTATTTTCTAGGGAATAAATTGGCCCTTATATAGTCCTCATTCTTGGAAAGTTCTCCCTCCAGGGAGAGGCTTCTTTCATTTTAGTCTCTGTTATTCCCCATGCACAGTATGATACTGCCTCTAAAACAGACTTTTATTTATTATCCTATTTAAATCATTTTTATTTTTGGATGCTGGGATGGTATCCCAGTAAGTCCACACTTGCAGGTAAGTCAGAGATTGGCAGACATTTTTTGTAAAGGGTCAGACAGTACATATGAGGTTTTTGTGGACCATACAGTCTCTATTGTAGCTATCCAACAAAGCAGCATAGACAGTAGATAAACAAGTGTACGTGGCTGTGTTCCAGTGAAACTGTAGCTGCTAACACAGACCATAGGCCAGATTTAGCCTGTGAGATATAATTTGCTAACCTCTGGTCTTTATAGAGTGTGAGAATTTGGATTAGTGAATTTATTACTTCTGCATGAATAAGTTGGTAAGTTAATGTTCTAGGTCAGCATGTATATTTTAGATGGAACAAAGGGCAAACGTAATTTCTGCATTACATGTATTTCAGTGCTGATAGGAAGCTGCTTTTACTCATGCACTAGGTTATTTATTTCATGTATGCCATGTGTCAGGCACTGAGAATACAAATAGAGGTGATTCAGAAAGAAGGTTCCTGCCTCATGAAGTTTACATTTAGTAGCTGTGAGATAAAGGAGGTGAAAATATAAATAATATATTGTAGTAATGTATATGAGGCTTGGTGTGGGGGCTGTTGTCCCCTTTGGAGTGGATGTTTAGGGAAGACTTTCTGAGGAGGCCTGTGTGGCTAAGAGTGATGATAGAAGAGGAGACTATAGAGTTAATCAGGCGTTGGCTCCTTTGGAGCCTAAATTAGTGAAGAATTTTATTTTTATGTAAAGGAAGCCATTAAATGGTGTTTAAATTAAAAAAAAACCTAAGATTAAATAAATTAGATTTGATATAAGTCTTATTCTCTCACATATCCATTTATGTGTCTGGTTCACAGAGGCTCAGGTCTCTTAGTTATCTGCACATAAAGTTTGTGAGTTTCTCTTCAGTGAATCAGTTACATATGTTCTAATTCTTGCCCCTTTTTTTAAAACCAAATTTTAAGTTGGAATATACCATATAGTTCTAAAAAGATACATACATGGAGAACTATTTGTTTCTCTTGCATAAGTTCTATGAATAGTGTCTTTGATTCTCTTAAGTATTATTAACCAATATATATCCTTTAGACAGACTATCACAGAGAAATACCTACTAGTCTGGAAGTATCAGCATAGTCGTGCTAATGTAGGTTGGATGGGGATAGGAAATATTAATAATGTACTTATCTCTCCAGTACTTAACTTGAGTCATGACATGTATTTGAGATATTTTTCTGATTTTGGATTTTTAGGGCAGAATAAGGCAAAAAACTGATTTTTCTTTTTTTAGGGCAAAATAATATGTTGATGATACATGGTATCTCTCTTGAGAACTTCTAGTGGGATTTTCTGTTTGTTAATTATTTCTGTTCAGTTTTTCTGTGTGCTTAGAAAGAGTGGGTATTAGTTACTTGTTCATGAATTTTTTAATTCTTTAAGTCTCATTATTTCTGTACTTTATGAGCAATATTATCAAATGCTGTAATTATATCTTACATGCAGTCAATAATCCTCCATCTCTCCACTCAGGAGTGAAAAGACAAAAAAAATTGTTGGTTGTATATAGATTGGATTAAGGACAAAAGAGTCTCTAATTCCAGAGCATCTCTCTGTCCTTTCTTTATTTTTTTATCTTCTTACCTAGAGGTACGTCTATTGTAGCTATCCAACAAAGCAGCATAGACAGTAGATAAACAAGTGTACCTAGAGGTTGCAAAGAGAGTCTAGTCACAATGTTTATTCTTTGTATCCTTCTTGTGAAAATAAGGGTTTGTCAGAATAAAGGTAAATTCCCTCTCTCACAAATTTCTACTGTTTTGCTGTCCCATGAGACTATAATTATAAAGCTATAATCTCTACCCTTTTCTATTTTTCTTCTCAAGCCTAGTGCAGCACTGTTTTCTTACCCCTCCTTTTTTATAGGAGTAATTGAGAATTAGTATGGATGTTTCCTATCTCTGGTGTTCGTAATTGAGTTTGTTAAATTGCTTGCACTGCATATATTATCTTGGTTGGGGTGCTAGGCCAGAGAGCTTCCATCTGCCCTTCTAGCTCTGGTCTGTACCCTGCTCTGGCTCCAGGTAGCTGGTTTTCTGGATACACAAATGGGCTTTCTTGACTCCTGGCTTCCATTTGGGGTTAGCTGATGGGGAGCCTTGTCAGCAGCTCAAAGAAAGGAAAAAAAAGAGGGAGAGGTTAAAATACTTTCTTCTTCCCTGTGAGATTTCTTGTATCCTTTCTGCATCTTTCCATTGAAAGTCAAACTCCCACCAAGTAGTTGTCTTTCTTTTAAGGTTACTGACCTCTTACCTCTTACTCTCCTTCTCCCTTCACTGCCATTGGGTAGGGTTGGGCCCTGCTGTTACTCCTGTGGGATACGATACTCATGATTTCCTTATAGCATCTTACTAAATAGACTAGTAAGCTTTTTTCAAATTCCCCAGATTGAGTGTGCCACCTGTTGTTTTCTATGGCAACCCTGACTAATAATGCTTTAAAACATTTTAGGTTCTGTCATTGGCTATTATGACTGCAGTTCTAAAGTGAACTAGCACTAGACTAAGGAAAAAATCTTCTGACAATTTAATGGGTTTATTGTGTTGACTGATACATAATTTTATTTTAAAATAAATTGTGTGGTTTTGAGCATTATCGGTGTGTTTTTTTGAACACACACTATGGCACACCCATTTTTTTAAGCATTGTCGGGAATTCAGAAGTACACGAGATGTGTGCAGTAGTTGGAATATGGGCTGTTAGTAATGAATCTCACGTGGGAGGTCCAAAGTGCTATAGAAGTTTGGAGGAGGGAGGTTATTTTATCAAGAAAACTTTGGTTCTGTCTGTAGCAGGAAAGAAGGGAGACTCATTGTTTCCTGTGTTCTTGAGGAGACCTCTACTTTCTAGTCTTGCTTCTTTACTGTACCGTAACCTGCCTTGGAAAGTAATAATAACTAAATACTAAAGTTCACTATATATGCCTTTTCTGGAGTGGAAAACACCTATTAATTTATTTAACCCTTCTACCATCCCTGTGAAGGAGGTTCTATTACTAAACAGAGTTGGAATTCAAATTCAGGCTGTCTGGTTCCCTAGTCTAGGCTCTGAACTACCCCAGCCATCACATTATTCTGTAATTAGAACTGATTACCTACCTCCCTCAAAGAGATTATCAAAACTAATTACATCATGAGTGCAGTTCTTTCAGATGGTGGCTTTTCCGGATCATTCTTGCTCTTCAGTGGTGTTTCTGGTCTCCTAGCTCATGTTTCTCCTGCAAGTAGATTTTATCAACTGCTGTGGCTGCTTGTTGCAGTTACACCTTTGAGGTCCCTCATTCATTGTAGATTTTAGCTCTTTACATAATGTCTTTTCTACTAGTGTCAATCATTTCTGCCAGTCTCCATATCTGCATGGATATATAATCCACATGATTATAATAATAATAGATAATCTGACCTGAATTCCTTGACCTCTTAACCTCCCATAATCCTGCATCTTACCTAAGACTTTTTATTTATCAATAACTGAATCACCTCCCAGAGTTCAGTTTCAAGCACCCTGTTCTCTGAGCACCTCCACTTTTTTTCTTCCCAGCTCATTCCGTCTAATTTCTAACTCCCAGGAACTTGGGTACAAACTGAGGCTAAACTTCTTTGTTGTCCATCATCCTCATCATATCTTTGTTTTTCTTGCTTTAGATTACTTGGTCTTTTATAACCATTCCTCTTTAATTTTTGTTGTATTTTAACCTTGGTTAAAGCCAACACTTAACTATACTTTGTACCTAGATAGCTGGAAGGAAACACACAACTTTTATGACTGGTTTCATTTTAATACTCATGACCACAGGCCTCAGTACTGCTTGCTGTATTAGTAATTCACTCTCCCATTCTCCTTTAACTTCAAAAAGCTGTCCCTTTTCAGTTGATAGTATTTATTATTTTCCTAACAACACAAGCAGAAAAAAAGAGAACTTTATACTTTCTATCAAGAAATCTATAAACCTGAAAGAGCAATTTTAGTAGAATGGTTGGAACAGAAGCCAGCTTTTCAGGAACTAAAATGTGAATGAGTCTCAAAGATTTAGAGACTGACAGTTTCCCAAATGTGTCCCTGGAACACTTTCTCTCAAATGAATCTTGCCCAATAATAGGATTAGACTGCATAATTTTGAGAAATACTGAAAACTATGTATAGTGTATATATATTGAAAGGAAGTTTCTATCTACTGGCCCAGATTTTAGTAAAACATTGGTTTTCAAACCTTGACCTATTCCCTAGTTACCCAAAGGACTTGCTGAGATACGTGGCTGGGCACCACCTCTTGAGGTTCTGATTTCTTAGGTCTTGGTTGGGTCCTGCGAGTTTGCATTTTAAAACTGTTAGGTGATGCTGATGCTGCTGGTCCAGGGAATTGGGATGTGTTGTGTTGTGTTTTGTTTTGGTCTGTTTTTAAGATTTATTATTTATTTTTAAGGACAGAGGGCATGAGCTGGGGGAGGGGCAGTGGGAGAGGGAGAGAGAGAATCCAGAATCAGACTCCCTGCTGAGTGCAGAGCCTTACATGGAGCTCTAATCCCAGGTCCCTGAGAAGACCTGAGCCTAAAACCAAGAGGACGACACTTAACCTACTGAGCCACCCAGGTCTCCCTAGGAAATGCATTTTGAGAGCAGGTTTCACTTAGGTATGAAGGTCCAAAGTCAACTGACAAGAGTGGCAGTTATGGTTAGGATTTTGAGCAATATAGAAAATAGTTATTGTGGGCTAACCAAAATAAAAACTGACTAACATCAAGGGGCCTTGCTAGTGAGATAGCTTGAATTTGTAGTGGACCAAGGCAGCTAGTTTTAATGATTTTTCCAGTCAGAGCAGGAGCAGGACCATAGCAGTTAGTACAGAATTTTGAGTGGCAAGGCCGATCAGGCAGCAGATGCCAGATATCTGTAAAGGTTACCATCAAGTATTTCATCTTTAAATTACCATGATGACAGTACTTTATATTACCAAGATAGTAACTTAATGATCTTTCTTCAGCCCATCTTCTTTTTATTTGTGTATTTGTTATTTATTCACTATTTGTTTGTGGTTTAAAAAATTGTATATGGTAGTTAATAGGGATTTTTGGAATGTAAAGAGTAAGTGTCATAAAGTGTCCTGAACTAATTGTATTAGTGTTACAGTTAATAATTCTTTGGCTTTGGGCAAATGATTACCATGTCTTTTGTTCTCATTTGGGAATTTCTAAGGTAGAAGAGTTAGAAACTTCCAGTCCCCCCTTTATAAATGTAAATGTAAAGCCACAGCATCTTTCAAATTACATTTTTGGAGAATCATTAGTCAGGTTCCTGCCTAAAGAGAGTCCCATGTGGTTCTTTTTGTTAAATAGTTTTTGGAGAAACTGGACTTCGAAAGGGTTGATAGTGGTTCTGGTAGTAAGTTGCATCACCATTTCTGGGTGTCTGCACCTCTTGGACTTTGCCGCTGAATAATTTTTATAATGAGATTGTGTCTTAGCCTAGAACTTAACGTGTGTCAGCTGTACTGCCTTAATGATGGTATAGTATCTGTACTAAGCCCAGAGTAGGAGGGAACCACAAGAAAAGTTGTCTTGAAACATGCTTGGGATACAGATAGAAGAAGAGGGTGTGTCTTTTTTCTGGTTCTTCCTTCTCCCTTACCCACTTCAGTGAACAGGTAACGATTGAGAGGTATGCTGCGGCTTTTCATTCTGATTCCTCAAGTCTTTGTCGGGCTCTTTGAAGCTGGATACGGTGTTCTCTTCACAGTGTCATAATTGGTTATTTTTTAAATAATATAATTTTAGGAACTTGTAGACTAGTTCCTTATAGTATTACTGAAGAATAATTAATGACCATAACTTGTGTGTATTTATACAGTTTTGATGAATTTTGATATATGTGAAACCATCACTATAGTGACAAGACAACATACATTTTCATTATCCTAAAGAGTTTTTTGTGCCCATTTGTAATGTATTTACTGGTCTGCTTTCTGTCACTATAGATGAGTTTCTATTTTCTAAAATATAAGTGAATGGAATCATACAGATGTACTTTAGAGGGGGGTCTGGCTTCTCAGTCAGCATAATTAGCTTGAGGTCGACTCATGTAGTTGGCCTGTATCAATAATTTCTTCCTTTTAACTACTGAATAGTATCCTACTTGGGTATTCCAAAATTGATCCATTCCACCTGTTGATGAACATTTTGAGTTGTTTCCACTTTGGGATTATTATCTGTAAAACTACTGTGAACATTGTGTGCAAATCTGAGGGTGGACATGTGTTTTTTATATTTGTTGGGTAAATACTTAGAAGTGGGATTGCTGGGTCATCTGCTAGGTATATATTTAACTTTTAAGAAACTGTCAGCAGTCTTCCAAAGTGGTTGTACCATTTTAACATTTTCGAGAGTTCCAGTTGTTCCACTTTGTTACCAACAACACATGACATGTGTTAATCTTTTTATTTTTAGCCATCTAGTAGTATCTCTGGGTGTCTATGTGGTGGAGTTTTGGTGTTTTAATTTTCCGTATGACTAGTGTTTTGGGGCTGCTTATTAGTGATGTGTATGTCTTCTGTGAAGTGTCTGTTCAACTTCTCGGCCCACTCTTACAAGTTTTTTATAATTGAGTTTTAAGATTTTTTTTTTTTTGAGTTTTAAGAATTTTTAAATTTATTTTGGATTCACGTTCTTTTAGGTTCTTAACACATTTTACCAACACTTTTTATCAGTTGGTGGCTTTTCATTTTTTCTTTTAAGCTTTGAAAGAGCAATAGTTGTAAATTTTGAAGTCCACCTTATCAGTTTTTTCTTTATAATTCTCTGCTCTTTGTGTCCTGTTTGAGTTCTGGGTCATTTCATTTCTGTAATTTTTCTAAAAAGTTAAATATCTTAGAGTCTTACTTTTTATCCATTAGGGGTAAGAAAGTATAGGAGGTAATTATAAAGCTAGAGTTGTATCTGCCTTGTATTTTTGTTATTGTTATTATACTTTAAGGTCAAATTATTTATGATTCTAGTACTTTTTATTTGGGTTGATTTTTTTTTTTTTTTTTTTTTAATTAATCTTTACATCCAACATGGGGCTTGAACTTACAACCCTGAGATCAAGAGTCACATCTAGAGGCACCTGGGTGGCATAGTTGGTGAAGTGTCTGACTCTTGGTTTTGGCTCAGGTCATGATCTCAGGATCGTGGGATTAAGCCTCATGTCGGGCTCTATGCTTAATACTGAGTCTGCTTAAGACTCTTTATCCCTCTGCCTGCCCCTCCACCCCCTGCCACTGTTCAGGCATATGCATGTGCTCTCTTTCTCTCTCAAATAAATAGATAAATCTTTTTTTAAAATAGGAGTCACATGCTCTACTGACTGAAACCAGCTGGGCACCCCTTTCTTGGTTGTTTTTTAAATCTGTCAAAAATCCATGAAATTGCTGCTGGTCTAATGCCTCCGTTTTATGGGGTGAAGGAACTGAGGTTTTTCAAAAGTAACGACTTTGCTCAGGGCTTACAGTTTATGGTCATCTCAAGGGCAAAAAGTGCCAGATCCCCTCAAATCCCATTTCATTAGTTGTTTCCCTGTGAGGTGTTATTTTTTATAATGCCGTTGCTAAGATTTTATTGTATACTGGAATATATTAAAATTAATTTACTTCATTATTTCATTTTTTTATGGTGAATATTCTCATTGAAAGCAGTGGTATTAAGTAGGTTAGCTTTTTGAAAGAATCCTAATTTTCCCTTAAAATTTCATTAAGATGTTGAATTTAACACTTTTGTTTTTTTAATTCTTTCCAAAGGTCTGTAAACAGATTTGGCTAGGATTATTTGATGATAGATCTTCAGCAATTCCAGACTTCAGGGATCCACAAAAAGTGAAAGAGTTCCTACAAGAAAAGTATGAAAAGAAAAGATGGTGAGTGAATAGTTTGTATGTAGAGCAAAGACTCCCAAATTCACATTAATTATGGGTAAGATTAATGTGAAAAGGAAGGAAGGAAATTCAGGTAGATAGGAAATAAGAAAATAGGTGTGTAGGTAGATTGATCCTCATTATATGCTGGCATTTTATTGGATTTGGTTTCTACAAGCCTTGACTTCTACTTAAGTCAGCGGTGCCTAGCAGCAGTTTGTTCCTTATTCACAGGCCTCCTACCCTTTTTTGGAGAGTTAGGGATCCTTCCTTCTAATCCTTCTGTAGTCCTATTAACTTCTCAAGACATTCCAGTTTTATACAGCCTCTTTCTTAAAATCGTCATTCCTTTAGCAAGTATTTAGCATCTTTTATATACTAAGCACTGTGCTAAAACTCTTGTGTAGTAATCCATCTACTTAATTGCATTTTGCAGTTAAGTCTTTGCTCAAAATATCCTCACTTCTCACCCAAGAAATCATCTTACTACCTGGTTAATGGAGCATTTATGCTCCCCTGACTAAATCCATCAGATGTTAATTTTTAAAACGAAATTAAAACAGGTTAGACATGTGGCTGGTAAAGCCCTTTAAAAAGCAGAGCAGGAAATATGTCTATAAAACTAGTATTCAACTACTCTGGAATCATCATTTTTAGTTATATGAACACAATTTAATTCAATTTACTAAGACTCTTTATTCAGTGGTATATATTTCCTTAAGAAAATTAAGGAGAGAGTCGCAAATAGGGGGACAAGATAAGGAGGAAGTAAATGGTTTCTTGTTTCCCTGAGAAGCTGTATTTTAACCCAAGGGTTAACCCAGGGGATCCTAAGGGAGTACTTGCTATGGTTCATGAGTGACATAGCTCTACTTTTATTCAGTGAGCACAGTAGAAAGAAGTGGCTTTGATTTGTGTGCTCTGTGAGCTTTGGATTCTTATTCTCTAGAGGAGACTACTTTTCGCAGGGCAAGATTAGCCATGGCCAGGGCTATATTCAGCAGCAGTAGAGTCGTTCAGTGGTTTGGAGATAAAAACATACTAGTACAGTTTTAAAGTATTTATTTATTTACTTGAGAGAAGGAGTGAGAGCATGAGAGTGGGGTGAGAGGCAGAAGGAGAAGCAGATTCCACACTGAGCAGGGAATCTGATGTGGAACTGATCCTTGGACTCCAGGATCATGACCTAGCTGAAGGCAGATGTTTAACCAACTGAGCCACCCAGGTGCCCCCATACTAGTAAAATTTTAGATCAAGAAAGAAGAAAATCTTTGAGGGTGGAGTAATAGTCAAAACATGGTGACGTAAATGATTCTCTTAAAATGAAGTGTATAATTATCCTTCTGTCATTTTAGCTCTTAATTTCCAAGACTTTGTATCCTGTACTTAGACCTTTCTCCTCGCATAGCTATAGCTCAGTTTTTATTTTCCCAACAGTTTTACCAACTCAGAAAGTTAGTTTGAATAGAACTTAGCTGGGATTTCAGGTGGTTTATCTTCAAGTAGCAAAAGAAAAGTGTGCATGAGTAAGAATTAATAGATTTAAAATCATTGATTCCCTTCTTGCATTTATGATGGTATAATAATAATAAAATTACTAATTCAGACCATAATCCAAATAACTGTAAACCTCAAATAATTAGAATTCATTTTTCTGTCCTGAGAAACAGGGTAGTAATAACGAGAATAATACAAATGCACACTTGAATGATGGGTAGTAATAACGAGAATAATACAAATGCACACTTGAATGATGGGTGCCTAGAGGGAGTGACCCACAGTCAAGTGGGCCAGGCCCTGTGCATTTTAAACTCACATGTCTGCATCCCTGGGACATAAAATGAGAGAGAAGTGCAGTGGGTTTTTAACATGACGTAAGTACTATCCAAATGCAGTCTTTCTAAAAATCTTCACTATACTTAACACCTTGAGGCTATTGTTGTCTTAGATCTGAAGGGGTTTTGAAATTGACCAGTTTTCAAACTCACTTCCTATGCTACACAAGCCTAGCTGCTTTACTTTTATAATCAGGTGAGTGTTTTGAACCAAATAGTATTATCTGGTTGTATCTGATAAGACTTGACTGTACTAAAAATTGATATCATCAGTGAATACACCAAGCTATGGAAAAGCATAACTTCCTGTTTCCATTTTCATATCACATCTGTCCCATTTACTGGGCAAGCAGTTATATTATTTGTCATTATTACGTAATTTGATAAGAGCTAACAATTATATTGCTAATACACCTGTACCAGGAACTGTTCTAAGTATTTATAAATGTTAACTCAGTTATACCTCCAAGCAACTATATCTCTTGTTTTATAAATGAAAAATTGGAGGCACAAAGAGTGAAGTAGTTTGCCCTGGGTTTCATAGCTGTTGAGTAATAGACCTGGGATTTGAACTCTGTCTCTAGAACATATAGATACTCTTAATCACTGTGTTTTCCTCCGTCCCCCAAGCAATATTGGGGGTGTGTGTGGGGAGAAGGGTGGGTGGGCCAGAACCTAGAAGTAGAACTAAAGCTCTCACATGATCCCAGCCCAAGAGAGTAGCATTGGCAATGTTTGGGCCTCTTGTTCTTACTGCCTCTTTTTCCTTTCTTTACGCTCTTCCTCCTGTAAATCTTGTACTTACATGACTGAGATCAAACCTGAAAGACCTGTGAAGTCTTAAGGACATCTTTCCATGTTAGAACAAGAGTAGCTGTATAGCATTCTATTATACAGATGTTAACATAGCCCCTTTATTTTTCTCCTGATGAATGTTTGACCAGTTTTTTGAAATTATAAAGAGAGCTATGATAACATGTATGCACATGTATCTGTGTTACTTATCCAATTAATCCTGAAGGAAAAGTTTCTGGAAGTTGTACTTCTGGGACACAGAGCATACCTATTTGTATATTTTAGAAGGAAATAACAAAATTTATAAAATTTATGACTGGAGCAAATGTGAATGATATTTTAATTTGCATTTTTATGAGTTTACAAGTGTTTTCTTGTCTTTATCTCAATTTGTGAATTGTTTCTGCTTATTTAAAAATAGTGTTGTTATTCTCCTAGATTTGTAATAGACCTTTATATTTTAGACTTAACTGTAATATAATAGATGTTTTCCCATTCTTCTGCTGTCTTCCCATGTTATTTATGATCTTATGATAGTTTAGTTTTTAAAAATTAAGAGTTTTAACTGTTCATCATGATGATTAACTATAGGTTCTCTTTTTGTTTAAAAAAAAGTACTTTATATTCTTAGAAAAATTGTAAGCAAATAATTGAAACAAGTTTTGTAGTTAGTCTTTATTACCCTTTCTGAGTATTTCAATTAAATGCAGTCTGAAGCTATCAATTCTAAGAGGGTTTTGAAATAAGATTAATGTTGAAATAGTCTCATAAAAAATGAGAATTAAGTTTACCATTTTTAAGTATAGTATTCCCTACATTTTTTTAGTTAACTGCCTGCTTAATTTTTCATGTATTTTAGGTATGTCCCTCCAGAACAAGCCAAAGTGGTGGCATCAGTTCATGCATCTATTTCAGGGTCCTCTGCCAGTAGCACAAGCAGCACACCTGAGGTCAAACCACTGAAGTCTCTTTTAGGAGATTCAGCACCAGCACTGCACTTAAATAAGGGCACACCTAGTCAGGTGAGTAGTCTTAAGTCTTTGTAGAGGCTTCTTAAGGGGGATAGTGAGTATCATGAATTTGAGAATTCTTTAAGATAGTAGCATAAACTTAGATGCCAATAGCATTCTAATAAATAAATAGCATTTATTATAAACCTTTAGATTTATGATAGATTATTACAGGTTATTCTTTTAGGTTAAAAGAATCTTGGTTAAGTGGTTGAGAGGAGCATATTTTTGTTCTCTTTTGCTACTGCAAATTAGAATTTCTTTGAATGCTCCACGGGTTTGTAAAGGTATACAGGAATGTTGTTAATGGCTAGCTATCATAGAACATACATTTAGCAAAACCCGACTGTATGGGGACCATCAGAGTTAGAGCTGAATAGTCTCTGCGATGGACTTTCACAAGAAGGAATTTCTTAAGCAGTAGAATTTTCTCCCTGCCTGATGGTGAAGCGTGTTTATCATTGAAACACAGGTGGCTTTGCATTACATACTTTATTTTAAAAAACTAAGTAGACTGAAGTCTTTTCATAACTTGGTAAAAAAGTTTGTGTTTCTGCACTTTATTAGAATTGACTCAGCTGTGACAGTGTGTTCCTGTCTGGCTTTACAACATCTGACCTGCCCAAGAATGGTTCTGAGGCATAGTAGCGCTTGAATTAAAGCCTGCTCTCTTTGATACTGCGCACTCAGGCATGTGGATAAAATTACGCAGTTTTCACAAGAGGTTAGAGTCGAAAATAGAGAAGGGTTAAGCCATATATTGTACTCTTCCCATCATGTAAAGGATGCGTTTTGTGAAAGTCTCATCACTGCGCTTTTAGCAGTAAGTCCGTCTTGTGTTAGAAGGTGTAACAACTGTTGTAACACAGTATGTCTTTGCCTTTGCCTTTGCATTTAGAATTGAGAGAGAATTTGGAAATAGATGTTGAAAATTTGTGCTTTTCAAAAAATATTAGAAGTATTCAAAACTACAAATAAAAGATTATGTACTATTTAAAACTGTGTTTTAAACTTGGTGAATTGGAAATAGTGTTATAAAAATGTACCAGAATTGACTGGAAGCTCTTTATAGTTACTATGTGGTTTATAGTCCCCAGTTGTAGGTCGCGCTCAAGTGCAGCAGCAGGAAAAGAAGCAGTTTGACCTTTTAAGTGATCTTGGCTCAGACATCTTTGCTGCTCCAGCACCTCAGTCAACAGCTACAGCCAATTTTGCTAACTTTGCACATTTCAACAGTCATGCAGGTACGTGTTTTTTCCCCAACAGCTTTTTGCCAGATACATGTATATAGCACAGAGAAACATCCATTCTTTTTAAAACTTAAATATCAGTAAATGTGTTACATTGAGGGGGTGGGTCCTCGTAGCTGTTGAGGTGTAATATGTAGCCATGTAACCCTGGTGCTTTTTTAAACACAGAAAAGATTATACCTAATGTAGACAGATAGTGACATGACCTCTTTCCAGAGAAAAATGGGAAAAGACTTTTTAGTGTATTTTTTTACCCTTTTAATATGGAAAATTGCAAATATTCAAAAGTGACCAGGTAATATAACCCTTGTCTACTTATTGCTTATGCCTAATCTGGTTTTATTTGTCATTCTCCTGATTTCCTTCTCTTACATTATTTTGAAGCAGTTTTAGACATACTCGTTTATCTCTAAATATTTTAAATGTATCTATAAAACAGAAGAACTTTGTTAAACATAACCACAGTAGTGTTACCACTCCCTAACTAGTAGTAATAATAATAGTTATTATTAATATTATTCATTAATCACTATTCCCATTTTCCATTCTAGTTGAGACAGATAGACACACACACAGAGTTTATTCAGATAAGGTCTACACACTGTATTTGTGAAGTGTATCACGTAGTCTGTGGGTTCTTCCTCCATCCCATTTTTCTCCTCTATTATTTGTTGAAGAAATCAGGTTATTTGTCCTGCAGACTATTTAGTTGATTTTACTCTTAATTTGTTGATTGCACCACTGTGGAGTCCCAGTGATTCTGATTCTCTGAATCAGAGAATTCAGATTCTCAGAATACTGAGAATCCTCTCTCAGTATTCTCTCTAAATTGATAACTGGTTCTAGATATATGATCCATTACAGGTTATTTTTTGGAGGGGTGCAAACCTGCTACTTATGGTTTAAGAGGCACATATTATCGATTATTTCTGTTTTTATAATGTGAGCTGTTGATGCTCTGTGCCTGGGTCCATTATGCAAAATGTTGATATTCTCAATTTATCATTACTTCATTTATGAGGTGAAACATTTCTTTAAAAATGTTTGGTTACCCAATGGTATAATTTGTATAGGAAAGTTAATATATGACTGATTCTGACCAGTCACATATCAGAATGAGTTGAATCCCCACCATATTTTAATGATGATGTGTTTTTTGTTTCATATGATTATGGATTCATAGATTTAACATTTGCTACATCTCAGATCTGTTGTCATTATCTTTATTGAGGTTCATATTATTCCATCTTTAGAGTAGCGGTGTCTTCTGGTTGACTCTAGAAGATAAAAACTTATTTTTTATTCTCAGACTTAACATGTTTGTTACAAAGAGTTAAATGTACTTCACTGGAAATTAGAAATTATGGAGTTTTGGTTTGTAAATGAATATATAAACCTTGCAGTTACCTGGGTGATATTTAAAAATGGATTATTAAAGTATAGATGTAGTCATTTGTGCCTTTCTAATTGTAATAGTAAATATAATGGACAATGAAATGGCATAATTAGTGAAAAGAAGTAGGCTTTGAAGTCAGAATGACTCTTTAGAGTTGTTTCTTTATACTTTTTTTTTTTAATGTCTGATGTAAATGGTCTGAAAGCCTACATTGTATTTATATCAGAGATATGTGTGAAATAATCTTTTGGATGCCAATAAGCTTTGTGTGTGTCATAGAAAGTTTACCCATCCGCATTTGGGAATGGTTGAGTAAGCATCAAACCGAATGTGGATCACTAAAATTAAGAACTGATTTAGTCATTTTGTAGCCGTTTCATTTGATTATTTGAGACTTTGCTTTATTTTTGCATGTATGTTTGGTATATTTGCTAACATTTTTTGCTGTTTCTTTGTCACTGACTTTCATAACATTAATTATATAATCAAGAAAAATTCAAGACTATCTTTCTAAAACTTGATATTTCACTCTTTTGTGAGCATAGCAGAAACTAGCATTTAACAGAATTGATTTCCTGCTTGTATTTTAGAACTTACTTTACCTTCTTTTACTCGCCTGTGAGATTGTGATGCTGTTCCTTTTTTTTAACTTGACGACCTGGCTTATATAGTTGGATAATAGTGGTATGAAGTATAACACATATACATATACACACACCCAAAATGTACTGTTTAAGATAGTTCAAAAAATTATGGAAAAGCTACTCTTTAGCCACATTTCTTTCTGTAAAGAAATTTTTGTTTAAATAGTAATGAGAAAAAATAAGTATTAATGAAAGTATTTTCTAAAGGCCTCTACAGAAGGAAATTTGGTTTAATTTATATATGTTTGTGTGTGTGTTTGCTTTAAAAAGGGATCCTAGGATGAAGAGGATCTCTTTCTCAGCAAAGTTTATACTGAGAAGGGTAAGAAATCAGGAAGCTCTTTTAAGTTGTTGGGGCTGTGGTCGGTGAGCCCCAGCTCTCTGTTGCCACCTGTTGTTTTGAATGCTGGCAAAAGGAGTTGAAGAATCAAAGCATATAGAATGAACCTTCTGTAATTCATGAATAGTTTGCATTTATCTCAATTTTACACTTACTGAAATACAATTTGATGTGACTGATAAGTAACTACCAATTCTTTTGTAAATTTTCAACTTATTTCATGTTTCCCTTGTGTTTTTGTCTTTAAATGCAATTTGTGAATATTCACCATTCAGGGAATTAGTGCTGTATTCTTCCAGGTAGCCTTGTTAGCCAAAAATAGTTATACAGGTCTTTGCAGCTCCACAAGCTGCTTTGTACCATGATTCCACTCATAGTATCAATAACTCCTTTAAAATGCTCTTTGAAAATAATAGCCATTACTTAATTGTAGAATATATTTAAAAAAAAAAGAAATGAAACCTGTAATTTATTCAGACCGATAGAAGAGAGTAGATCTTAACTATTTTGTCTCTTTTTCCACACGTGATAGAAATGGTAGGAAAGATAAATCTGTGAGGATATAGTTCAATAACCATGTCAATTAGGTCAGGTTGCCTAAGAAGAGTAGTTTTTTAGCCTATAGTTCTTATATACAAATACACCCGCAAATCACCTTATTTATTTATTCATTCATTCACTCATTTATGATTTTATTTATTTATTTGACAGATCATAAGTAGGCAGAGAAGCAGAGGGAGGGGGGAAGCAGGCTCCCTGCTGAGCAGAGAGCCTGATGCAGGGCTCAATCCCAGGACCCTGAGATCACCACCTGAGCCGAAGGCAGAAGAGGCTTTAACCCACTGAGCCACTCAGGCGCCCCCCTCCCCTTTTTTTTTAAACTCCATTTGATTCCAGGAGAATAAAATACATACAAACTACAAGAAGAAGCTAATAAAATTATTCATTTATTTCCTCTTTTTCCATTCTGTCTTTTTCCCTAGTCTTTATAAGAACCCTGAATCTTTATTTTTCCATGTATGGTCCACAAATGTAAGATCATTGATAATTGAGTTGTCATCCTGAAATTTTCATGTTTTTTTAAAAAAGTTTTAAGATTTGTTTATTTGAGAGAGAGAGGATATGCTAGCGAGCAGGTGTGCAGCAGGTAGAGGGGGAGAAGGGTGAGCATCTTTAAGCAGACTCTCCCAAGGGATCATGACCTGAGCCAAAACCCAAGAGTTGGACACTGAACCAACTGAGTTACCCAGGCATCTCTTTAAAAACTTTTTAAGTTGAAAATTTTCTCCTGTAAAGATTGATACAGAAGATGGAACTTTTAACAGTAAATGGTAATTATTCACATATGCCAATCTAGTTAGCATTATTTTAGAGGGAAACTTGTTATGTTTGTAGATAGTTTAATGGCTTAATTTTAAGCCAGACATCTTCACCCATCATCCGAACATCCTGGCAAGACATGGTTTGTGAGGATGTGTATCAATGGTGTGGTTATTGCTGTGTTCAAGAAAAGTCAACTTCTACAGAAGTACTTGTGCAGTTAGAAATGTAATTAACCTACAGGATTTAATAGTTATTTTGCTTGGTAATAAACATATCACAAAATTATGAACTATAAACCGTCATTGATTTTTGTCACACCTTGTACTAGGGATGTTAAACTTCATTGTCATGCCACCCAGTTAACACGAGTAAGTAATGCATTGTGGAAGGAACCACATGCACAGGGGTATACTCTAATCCCGTTGCCACATGGATATACAGGCTCAGGATTACTAGATACACTGATTTTCTTTTCAAAGAAGCAAGAAATTGCTTATTTATTTAATGTGAAATGTTCTAAGTGTTGGGGTTGATTAAAATATTAAAATATGTAGATGAATTTGGTGAAGGCAGTCAGTTTCTACTCTGGTATCTATGTTTATATTCCTTTCTCATGAGTACCCCTATCTCAGTTTCTACTCTGGTATCTATGTTTATATTCCTTTCTCATGAGTACCCCTATCTCACTGGAGATGAAAGACAGTTCTCAGCAAGTTTCAGGCTCATTAACTTTAGTGCTTAAATTCTTATTTTTTTTTTTAAGATTTTATTTATTTATTGGACAACGAGAAAGAGATCACAAGTGGGCAGAGAGGCAGGCAGAGAGAGGAGGAAGCAGCTCCCCGCTGAGCAGAGAGCCTGATGCAGGGCTTGATCCTGGGACCCTGAGATCATGACCTGAGCCGAAGGCAGAGACTTAACCCACTGAGCCACCCAGATACCCCTAATGCTTAAATTCTTAAATTGAGATTACTTCTTTGTGGTTTTTGAGATAAGATTATATTTAAAAAGCATCTTTACTGTTTTGTCACATTCTGTTCAGTTTATATTTCTTTGTATAGAGATTGCTTGAGGTTCCAGATAGTAATTTTTGTATCACTAAATTTACTAGTGTTTAATTTCCAAAATTGTGGTTTTTAAAATTTCATTCTATGGTACTTACCAATTTTAAGTGAAAGTTTAGACTTCAAGATTAGTGTGTATTAGCCAAAAGGAACATCCCTGCAGGAGGGATAGACTTAAGAGCTTGAGCGAGCACTGGGAAACACACTCCATGGAGATTTTAAGTGGATTATTTACCAGTTTTAAAAGTTACTATAACCAATTGTTGAAGACACTGAGTAGGTTCAATGTCTCCATATAAAAACTGAAAGAAGCATTACAAAGTCCTGCTTTGCTGTAATGAGTAGGTATTTGATTAATGTGTTTGGTGCTCCAGTTGGAAAATAACCAGTGTTTATAAATGTGATAACATAGACTTGATTAACAAAATGGATCATGTTGAACTGATTTGTTTCCTGATGATGTTTGAAACATGTTAAGTGTATATTTTCTCTATAATGGCCTAAGTCTAAGTTAAACGAAGAATATGTATTATTAAAGACAACATATTCACATATGTTGGAGCTTATAAGTGATGAACCATCTTAGGGACCTAATTCCTTTTTCTCTAAGGTATAGATGCATTTCATTTACTCTCAAATGTACAACTAAATTGTTTAAAAAAATTTAGAACTTGTCTTTGAAATATAACTACTCTAAATTTGAGAACTTCCTATACCATATTCTTTTATTCTTTTGGTTGGTAGTTGTATTATCTATACATTAAATATTCAACTTCTCTTGTCTTTTAGCGAGTTTTCCTCTTCTGAGCCTAGTATTCCAAAGCTCTTAAAAATTCTTATTGTCTTATAAGTTGTAGAATCATACTACTGAATTTATAGTCATACTGCTGGATTTGCAAGTATAGGCCATTTAGTGAACCCTTTTGTTTTGCTAATGAAAAATCTGGTAGAGCCTGAGCAGTTGAGGGACTTGTCCAAGGCTGTACAGTTTTTATGTTAGGATGGAATTCTCTGATTATTTTAGATTCCCTTTTCACAAACTTATTTGGTTATACTAAGTGGTAACTGGGTTTAAACTTATATTTATGATTTAAACTTGTGTAGATATTTCTTCCAAAGTATTTTTCAGTATATTCATCTTTTAATTTATGATTTATTAGTATATATTTAATAGTATTTATTTTTGGGAAAGTAAAATCTCAGCCTGAAAAGAAATTGAATTTTGTATAAATAATAAAGGATTTCAGAGTATCCAGAAAATACAAGATTAATTTTGTTACATAATAAGCAGCCTTTTTTTCTTCTTCTTCTTTTTCTTTTTTTTTTTTTTAAATAAGCAGCCTTTTAATTTGTATACACTGTGTAATGTTTGAGAGCTAGGACAAATGTGTTTAAAAAATGTTTTCAAGAACAAAATGTGAGCAGTGATATGGATATATAGCATAGCACTTCCACCTGTCAGAAGTGCTACATGTGAGGACATAGGAAGGGAAGTGGCATGGGTGTCTAGTAAAAAGAGGTCTGCTTTAGGTATATTCCCCCTGCTGCAGTCATACCCTTTCAGATAGACACAAAAGAGTAATTATGTAAAATGTTATGTTTTCCTGATTATCTTCCTAGAATAATGTTTTACTTTGTTAGTAGAAAATTTCTTGTTTAGTAACTTTTTTTTGGTTTGTATAAATTAGAATATGTATTTATTGCAAAAGCTGAGTAAACTCAAAGGAGAAAATGATACCAATCTGAAAATTCACTACTCCGAGTTAACGAGAATGTGGATTTTCTGTGCATGTGGTACCATGCTAACAAAATTGGCAAATGAAAATGTATTTGGAATTTATTAACCTCTTTATCTTATTTACTTTGTCATAAGCATTTTTGAATAGGACTCCATATTTTGTGTGATTTTTTTTTTTTTTTAAATGGCTACCTTATCTTTCTTTCTATGGTGTTTTGTAATATATTTAGGTGATCCTTCCTTACTGGCCATTTGAGGTTTTAATTTTTTTCATTATTATAAAACAGATGGTGTTTAGCTGTTAGATAAGGCCATACTCATTTACAAGATTATTTCTTTACAGAAACTTCCTTGAAATGATATTGCCTGCAAAGGATTTAAAGTGGCTTTTACTATGTTGATGGCATTTAACCTTTATCTTTTGGGCATGCTTTTCATTCTTTCCTCTTAACATTCCCTTTCCTGCATACCAGCCACTTCTCATTATATCCTCTTTAAAAATCTTATTCAACATCCATTTTAGCCTTTAAAAAAAATTGTTTGTATTATTTTACTTAGCTATATATTTTAAGTTTAGAGAAGCCTAAAAATTTGCTCTTATGTTAATGACCTGTGGGAAGATACCAGTTGGTCTTTTTCACTGTGTCTGAAGTACACTAATGTTACAAATTTTACCGTTTTCATCATTTCTCAAATTTTAGTATATGTGAAGAATGGCAGGCTTTTAACAGAATGTGAAAATCTTTGATTTGTTTGGCAATCATGTCCTTGCTATACATTCAATTTTTAAATTTTTATATGCTATGGTGTAAAATAGTTGTAAACTTAGAAAAAAACCCAAAAGAATATTAAAGGAGTTTAACCTTCTTTGTATCATTTTACATTCACATAGCTGATGAATCACTTACCGTCATTTTAAATCTGTATTTTCCAGAATATAACCTATAATCCTACATCTGTTTGCTTTACTGTAATTCATGTATTTAATGCTCTTAGAGTTTCCTTTGATAGAATCACTTTTACTCTACTATTCCTGAGGTTGTTCAAAGGGTATTGTGTACACATTTATTGTTAATACGAAGTGGGGAAATTTTGGGATGCTTTTTAATGAATTGCTTGAAAGTGGATTAAACACTGGTAGGATTTAAGATTTAATTTCTAAATGAATTCTCTTAAAGTGAGTTGTGAGACCAAAACTTTTCATAAAATTTCATTCATCATATTTTTCATTTATAATTTTCATATTCATTAACATATATTGTTCCTTACCATTTACAGCTCAGAATTCTGCAAATGCAGATTTTGCAAACTTTGATGCATTTGGACAGTCTAGTGGTTCGAGTAATTTTGGAGGTTTCCCCACAGCGAGTCACTCTCCTTTTCAGCCCCAAACTACAGGTAGAGCTTCTCTGGCATTATGCTTCAATGTTTACTTTAAAACACAAACTCTCTAGATGTAGTTTGAAGAATTATTCTAAACTTAAATTCTATAATCCTTACAAAGCTCTGGGGAAACCTGAAATCTTTATTTTTTTCTGTGTTCATCTGGTTTTTTTGTTTTGTTTTGTTTTTTTAATTGGTGTATTTGTAACTCACAGTGTCTACTCTTTTCCTTTTCCTGCATATGAATCTCCCTTAAATTTCTTTATGCACAGGAGCATTACAGAGCTAAAAATTTGTTAGAATCACAGAGCACATTGATTTAGGCTCTAAATAAGTAAGGTAATGGTTTGCTTCCATAGATGTAAAAATATAAGTAATTTTCAGGGCAGCAAGCTTGAGAAGGTAAATACTGGTAGTCAAAAGGAGATCATTGAACAGTCATTCTAATCAGACTGGAAATAGTTTTCTATGCAGGAATCGGTCTTTAAACATTGAGTGCTCTCCCATAAACTGTATTGTTTTCAGAATCTTGTTGAACCCTCCTTTAGATCTTTGGCTGATTATTTTTCTTTCAACTTTTAACTCTATGTATTGTCTTAAAGCCTTTTCTTTCAATTTTTTTTTTTCTTCTTTAAATTCCATCATTTACATAATTTCTGGCTGTCCAGCATTTAGAATGCTTTCATCTAGCTGCAGTTTTGGTGAATTTACTTCAGCTTTTCCTCTCCAGGCTTCCAACAGTAAGTTCTGTTGTCAAGTAGGCATCTTTTACTAATTTGTATTTTATTGTTTCATGGATTTTTCAATTATAGAATGTTACTCATCTTTTAATGATAAACATTCTGAAATTCTCACTTTTATTCTCCACTATTACTAAACTCAGACTTAGAAAACACAATATATACAATAAAAGAGTTGATTTATTAATTCAGTTTTTAATAATTTGAAGTAAATTTCATCACATTTTGAAAGCTAAGTATTACATACTTTGTACCAGCTACTTGTAACTGATCCCAGTGTTAAATACCAATACACATTACTTAGTTTTGATTGAAAACAACTGGAGTTTAATTCCTGAAAGACATTTTATCAGTGTAAATTTTCAATGTCTGTAATACGACTTGATGGGAAAGTGTGTTCTCTTTTTAAAAATAGACCTGTATCTTTCTGTTTTTTAGAATATCTGTAATTGTGCTTTACTAATATTTAACATATAACTGTATGTACTATTTTGATTGCTGAAACTAACATGTAGGTGTAAAGAATACCAGCAGTGTAGCAACAAAAGCATAGAATGAAATAGTCTGGCTTTAGTCTTCTGATAGTACTTTAGGGAAGTCTCTAGAGTACAGAAGAGTCTTTAAATTCTTAGTAGGCTATATACAGTAATGACCATTAGGTGAATTGTGATCTATAAATTAAAACATTGGTATGATATTTAGATTATACATTGTATGCTATAATTTTTATTCCTTAAACTATGTAATAGGGCATGATTTTAGCGAGGACAACCATATTATATGTACATTAAACTATTAAATGGAATTAAATATTAGCTCTTCAAGTAAAATAAGCCTAAAGCTCAAAGACCACGTTTTAAGAAATTGTGGATCAAAATAGTACATCTTAAACATTTTAAATCTCTACCCTGGGATTTGATTCAACCATGTCTCTATTGGAGCTACAAGATCTTATAGTATAAGATACTTTGCGTCTTGCTTATGGAGTCCTGCTTATGGAGACCATTCAAGAAGAACTAGTAAAAGGTGATATAGTACATAGATAGCTGAGGAGTCTATAAAGTAACTGAGTCTAAAACCCAGTAGCATGGAGTTACTCTTCTGTGAATTACAGTCTTCACTTTAGCATAGATAATTATACATAGTAACTTGTTACCCTGGATGTTTCCAGGGCCATTGTTTCCCAAATTATAAGAAGTCATATGTAGATGATTAAAATTAAATGCCATTTGCCAGTAGGATTGCTTATAGAACACTTAATTAAGGAAGAACTCATATAATCTATCAAAAGATTTTGGGAGAAGTCTGGAAATTTCAAGTGTTTTGTTTATTCTGTTACAGGTGGAAGTGCTGGATCAGTAAATGCTAATTTTGCTCATTTTGATAACTTCCCCAAATCCTCCAGTGCTGATTTTGGAACCTTCAATACTTCCCAGACTCATCAAACAGCATCAGCTGTTAGTAAAGTTTCAACAAACAAAGCTGGTCTACAGACTACAGACAAATACGCAGCACTTGCTAATTTAGACAATATCTTCAGTGCTGGGCAAGGTATTAAGCTTTAAACAAAATAAATACAAATTCGTATGTTAAACCTCTAAATTTGGTTGTATTTATTACAATTTAAGGTCATTATGCTTTTCGTAGTTGTGAAGAAATTTAGTCTATAGAAGTTCATGAGTATCTGCCATAATCCAATAATAGGTCTTTTGGAAGTCCTAAAAACTATTTGTAAACTTTTAATTTCAAAAGAAAATAAGTGAAAAAATTTAATTTTGTCTTAGTAATCATGCTTCACTGTTAGAAGGCCTTGGAGGGCCAACGAATCTTATTAATAGTGCTGACTGGAGGGTTATATGGTAGGTTTTGTGATGTATTTGTTTTGGACTATTTTTACTATTAATATTTTGGTATTTAAAAAAGCATTATTATTACAGTAAATTTTTATATCTGGTTTTGATTTTAAGACTAGTATTTTGCCTCTTAAAATGCATAGTGCGGTAGAGAACAGCAGAGGTCTGCTTTTGGACTGGAGTCTGCGCCCTGATCTGTCTTTGACCGTGCTTTCTCATCTCCAGAATGAGGGTAGTAATAGCATTGAACTTGTATGTGTCGTTGTAGCTCAGTCATTGAGAACAGTGCCTGGCACATGATAAGTGCTATGGAAATTTTTCCTCTTACTACTATCTTTAATTTTTTCATGGATAACCCTGGGAAAATGATATTATTAATGAGTTGTTCACATTGGGTCTAGCATTTTATAAATTTGTATGTACACTTGAGTGAGAATCACCTGTTTTGGAGATGTTAATGTAGCACCTTGAGAATTTGTTCTTTATACGTAAGCTAGATATGTTGTTGATATGTTGTTCATTTTTGTTACAGAAACAGTATTTTGTCTCTACTGCAGTGGTATGTGTAGCAATTAATCCTGTCCAATGGTTTTTAGGTAGTTTCTTAGATAAAACTGTGGAGTCCTGTCTGTTTATTTGCTTAGCTTTAAATCAGTTTTAAATTTGCACATTTCATGGCGAAGGTGGTTGATACATTGAAAGCAAACTTAAATTTTCAGTGTAATTTGTTCTCATTCGTTTATAGGTGGTGATCAGGGGAGTGGCTTTGGGACGGCAGGTAGAGCTGCTGTTGGTTCTGTGGTTTCAGCTCCCAGTCAGCCAAGTGCATCCTCAGACAAATACGCAGCCCTGGCAGAACTAGACAGCGTTTTCAGCTCTGCAGCCACTTCCAGTAACGCGTATACTTCCACAAGTAATGCTAGCAGGTACCTTGTCTCAGTCAGTGTTCCTGCGTCACGTTGTTACCTTTTTTTTTTTTTACTCTGAATAATAATGCTAAATGATGACTGGTGACATATGTTTTAAATTCTTGAATATTTTTGTAGTTTGCAGAAACGGAGTTTAATTTGCTAATTTAATATCCTTAAGTAATTACCATTTCATTTTTTTAATCAAAGGTTGTGTTACTTTTCTTCCTTGAACGCTAAAGTGTAATTGAGGGTATATACACATCTCAGAGTGGGCAGTTATATACAGGTTTAATTATACTGAGCAGAGAATCCATTTAGAAAATTATATACTTTTAAGGTACAGTTTTCAGTCATGAAGACTAAACACTGAAAGTAACATGTTGTAGCTTTAGTTGTAAATAAATATTTTTAGAAATGCTTGGAAGAGAACCCAAGATCCAATTCTGTATCTCATCAGTGTCCTACTAGTATTAACACATAGACATGCTGTTAACTGTGTTCAGATATATCTGGTGTTAGGGAATTTTTGGCAGCAGGAAGTCCTAACACATTTTAACAGCAATAGATCTTTAAAAACTCTTCTAGTTAGGGGCGCCTGGGTGGCTCAGTGGGTTAAAGCCTCTGCCTTCAGCTCAGGTCATGATCTCAGGGTCCTGGGATCAAGCCATGCATCAGGCTCTCTGCCCAGCGGGGATCCTGCTTCCCCCCAACTCTGCCTGCCTCTCTGCCTACTTATGATCTCTCTCAAATAAATAAGTAAAATCTTTAAAAAAAACACAACTCTTCTAATTATAACTTCTATCATTTCTGAAGGAAAACAGATGCAGAAGTACAGGTTACTTACAGTGCTTTTATCTATCTGTCTGTTTTCCATCCTGCAGATTGTTTCTTCATTCTTCTGTTATCTGAGTAGCTTTTAGTTTCCCTTTAGTACCTTTTCTGGAGAGAAATGGCAGGATTTCTAACACTAACTACTTGAATTCTTCAGTAATTAATTTTCTATATGCTAAACAGGAAAATAGAACCCAAAGAATAAAGTTTAGAGTATTTGTATAAGTCTTATGTCATTAAGATTGTCTATATTAGACATATATGAAATAGTGACGTATAGCAAGGTAACCATAAAGTCTGGAGACATAGGTATACATAACAAATAGTTCATTGATATTATATTACAGTATAATAGTGGTTCACACTGTGTGGTCCATGGAATATTTGGGGTACGTTGGACCCTTTAAGAGGGTTCTTTGAAGTTAAAACTATAGTAATAATTCTGACAGGTTATTTGTGTTTTCAGTATTTGACATTTGTATTGATGGTGCAGAAACAGTGACAAGTAAAAACTTGCCAACACTTTAGCACAAATTAAGACGACACCAAACTGTACTAGTATCATCTAATAGTCATTATATTTCTTACCACCACACATTCAGTTTTACTTGTGAATAGTCTTGATTTAGTTTTTCTTATGAATATTTTTAAAATTTTTTAATGAGGTATAATTGGTATATAACATTGATTTCAGGTATACAGCATAATAATTGATGCTTGTGTACATTGTAAGATGATCATGTAAATGTAGTTACTAGATGTCCCCATACAGAGGCAACTTTTAGGATTTACTCTCTTCATAACTTTCAAGTATGCACTATAATATTATTGACTGTAGTCAATGCTGTACACTATTTTCCTGTGATTTATTTATATATTCTTACAAATATTCTTGATGGAACAGTAAAAAATTTAATTTTACTAAGGTGCCTGGGTGGCTCAGTTGGTTAACCATCTGACTCTTGGTTTCATCTTGGGTCATGGTCTCATGGGTTGTGGGGATTAAGCCCCACATTGGGCTCTGACCTCGGTGGGGAGCTGGCTTGAAATTCTCTCCCCTTCTCCCGCGCGCCCCCCCCCCCCATTTTCTCTTTAAAATAAATCTTTTTAAAAAAATCTGATTTTATTAAATCTTGACCCTTAACTTTCTGTGTGTTCAAGTAAGGTATGTATCAAGTGTTTTTTGCTGCATATTGAAGTATGGTGGGTGACTTGAGGGAAGTCAGCTTATGTGGTTGTTTGAGTTTTGGAATGAACCAGCCACATATAATAATGGATATAGCCATTGTTTTATGGAACATTGGTTTTCCTTAAAAGTAAGAATGATGTACCATGGTTACTCAGATTTGGATATTTGGCAGACATTTTCTCAAAAATGAATATTTAAGTCTGTCACTTTAAGGAAAATAACTGATAAAATTCACATATCCAAGCAAATATCTAGAATCTTAGAAAATTTTTGATTCCACCATGACCTTGAGAGCTTCATATTACTTTTCTGATGAGTGGTGATATTAATGTAAATTTTTTATTTTTGCATAAGGAAATTGTTGACATTTAGAAGATTTGTATCATATTTTACAAAGGATATGAAATTGATAAAAGATTCATTTAAAGTGCAAGATAGGTTAGTAGGTGTTACTTCAGTAAAATGCAAAGGAGTTCATTGATAGGATTTCAAATTCCATTTTGCAGCTAATCTTTAGTAAATTATTACTGTCATTTTGGGTATGATATCAAGGAAAGTATTCATAATTATCTGAAAAAGCTATTCAGATTCTCCTAGTTTGTCTACAGCCATACCACCCTAAACGCATCCAGTATCTTCAGAATCTCCTAGTTTGTTCAGCTAGGTGTCTATGAGGGCAGTTTTTCTTCTTACACTTTAACCTAAAGAACATATCACAACAGGACAATCTTCTATTAAGGAAGCCATTGAAGGGATTTGCAAAAATACCACTGTGACTCTTAAGTTCTTTTAGTTTTAGAAAATACAATTATCATAAAAATGCTAGTTACATGAGCATGTAATAGCTTTATGGTTAATTTTAAAAGAACGAAATTTTTAAAATTTTCTGTTTTAATTTATTATACATATTGTTGATATACAGCACATTTACACAAAGAGTCTTTGGGGTTCTCAGTAACTCTTCAGAATGTAAATGATCCCTGAGACGTAAATTTTAAGAACTGCTATGATGTATGGTATGTTCAGTATTACCTGTTTCCACATTTTATGGCCACCTTATAGACTGATTACCTTTGCTTTAAAAAAATAAAAAGAACTCTTTCTGTGTTTGTTTTCAGCAATGTTTTTGGAACAGTGCCAGTGGGTGCTTCTGCACAGGCACAGCCTGCTTCTTCAAGTGTGCCTGCTCCATTTGGAGGTATGTGTTTCTGGTATAGATACTGGTTTTTATAAAACATATAAAGCATGTGTATATTGTATTGCATTTTCTTAGGAGTACTGGAAGGCTATGAAAGCAACAATTTATTATCAAAAAGCTCTAATTTTCTGTCTTCATAAATGTATGAAGAAATATTTTTGATAATTGAATACAAATATATAGAATTTTATAGTGTATTTTTGTAATTTTTTAAAGCTACGCCTTCCACAAATCCTTTTGTTGCTGCTGCTGGTCCTTCTGTGGCATCTTCTACAAATCCATTTCAGACCAATGCCAGAGGAGCAACAGGTAAGAAATAAATACAGATTATAGAACAGAAAACTTTGGAAAAGGTGTTTATTTATTGCAAAGACGCCATGAGAACATCAGAAAATAAAGTTCTTCTTTCTTACGGTTGTGAATGGGAAGTGGATGGAAGAGTTTGTAAGGAAATAACTAGTTGAAAATTTATAAAATCCTGGACTTTCTTGTTTGAGAGGGCCCTAGCAGTTTCTCTGGAGGCCCCCACGGCTCAGTCACAGCTTTCGTTCTTCAGCTGAGACAGCCTAAGGGTGGAGGCGAGACGTCTTACAGCCGTGCAGCCATTTTGCGACCGAGATAGGACTTTTGAATGCAGTCATTCTGATTCATTTGGTGGTCTGGTTTTGGAATTGCTAGCTATTACTCACTCAAGCTTAATAGGAAAAATTTGGGAGTTTTTTTTGTTTTGTGTTTTCCTCTTGATGAGATGATGAGGAACACAGTTTTATTACATGAGGTCTTAGTAATTGGGTCTTTTCTAGTGCTTCTGTCTTTAGGGATTCACATTTTTTAAGTTGTGTAAACCTGATTTGATTTGGGGTATAATATTTGAACATTTTCTCTTGATAATTTTTTAATCCTCTTTATTCTTTCCCTTTTTAACTTTTTGGTTCATGCTGCAAGCCAGCCACATAGTTTTTGTATTGCATCTCTTTGATTTTTGTCTTGTCACCCTGAAAATCAGAACTGTTTGCCAGTATCTTAGGGTGTCAGCAAGTGTACATGGTATAGCTTGAAACCCATTAAGCTTAAAGTTGGCCAGCTTTGTTCTTGTGTACATGTCCCAATAATTTTAGAACCAAAGCTTTAAGCATATAGCATATATTGATGTGATATCTTCAAAGAATAGGGTACTTGTAACATAATTCGACCATAAGAATTGGTAATTATTAGCAAATCTGTGTCATTGGCAAGATTAGCAATTGTGTTAGGAGTTTCTTCAGTCATGATTTGTTGGTATCTCACGTAATAGATAATTAAGTATTTTAATTTCACATAATTCTTCAAATTGTTTTTGTTTAAATTCAGTTATATTTAATCAGTGATTTAATTTCTGTTGTTTCGGATAGAAATATTCATCAGTTATGATATATGTAACATTTTTATTTCTTAGCACATTTTGACTTGGTGGAATGAATATATAAGATCTTTCTGGACACATAGGGTTCTGTACATTGTCTTATTTAGTCCTCTTAACTCTCATCAAATACATGTTGACAGCTGAGGGGAGTGAGGCTCAGAAAAGTTAAGTGAATGTGTTTTGGGTACAGCCAGACATACGTTCAAGTTCTGACTTAAATTTACATGGTAGATGATCCTGAGATATCTTTTTATATGTTAATTGTATAATGAGTAGAGTAAAGATGTTAGAAAGATGTACTAACGTTTGTTGAATGTTTAAAATACTGTCACAAGTTTTATAGCTGTTATAACACGATTTGATAACTGAAGGTTGGAAACTCAAATTGTACCTTGACTAAGCTTGTGTTGATCTAACTTCTCTGAGCCTTATTGTCAGCCTTTTCTATAGAATGTGAACAATATTGTCCTACTGGCAGAGTTTTTCTGAGAATTACAAATCACTGTGTGTGATCTTTGCATTATCCTATATGGTCGGTAAATCTTTCCTATTATTTTCCTTTCATGACTGTACCTCCAAATTGGTTTGTCATAGAGTTAAGGGCTTTTTTGTCTTATTTTATGTAGAGTATGAAAGTCCTTCAAAGTTAAGGATCTGTACAGAATGTACATGAATATAAGAGGTATGGTGTATGTTCAAATGTTATAAAGTGATCTTCAGTATTAGGCTAAGCACAGTTTATTGAAAGGTAAATTGTGTCCCCAAATTTTTATTTCAAGGTAAAAAATTTTTTCCATTAAAAAACAATTTGATTTATCACATTGATGACCTTTGTTAAGTTGTGATAGAAAAGATTAAAAGTAAATGTTAACTACTAATATTTCTGTTGAAGTTGAAATATGAATAGTATTTTGATAAAATATACTATGCTTAGAAATTTCCCATGTCAAAATTAATATTCGTTCTTTAGGAGATATTTTTTGTTGCATTCAGATATTTTGTTAAATTCCATTTGAGGTAGCTTTTGAGAGTATTGCTTAGTAGTTCTTTGCAAAATTTAAAACATTTTACTGATATATTTCTTGAAATACATATTTTAATAATTTTTCTTCTGCATTTATAAAGCTTTGGGGCTTTAATTTTCTTTTACCATATTACATAGAAACCTTCATTAAGATATTAGCCAATATGGCCTATGACCTTTTCATTTTAGGATTCTATAATAATAATAGCATTTTTTTTTTTTTTAAGATTTTATTTATTTATTTGACAGAGAGGAGAGAGATCACAAGTAGGAAGTGGGCAGAGAGGCAGGCAGAGAGAGAGGAGGAAGCAGGCTCTCTGCTGAGCAGAGAGCCCGATGCGGGGCTCGATCCCAGGACCCTGAGATCATGACCCGAGCTGAAGGCAGAGGCTTTAACCTACTGAGCCACTCAGGCGCCCCAATAGCATTATTTTTTACAGAGCCTTTATAATAGCATTATTTCCTACAGAGCTTTTGAGATCTTAAACCTAACAGTTAATACAATTTTCCATTATTATGAAGTTCTCTTATAATTCTTAAATTTCTCCTTTGCTGTGGAATGACTAGTCTTTATTTCCCTAGCTTCATTTTAATGAATGAATGAATGAATGATTTAAAGGACTTTTTTACCCCCCAACAAGATAAACTTAACAGATAATGTAGAGATGAAAGAATCATAGTAGCATCTAGGCCAGCCTCCTTGTTTTATTACCCAGGTGAAGACTGATTTGATGGGTTTGCCTTAAACTTTCAGAATTGATTAATGACTGATCTAATAGTTGTACCCAGAACTCTTCTAAACCAGCACTGTTTCCACTGGTTCCACTGATTCCACTCATTAAGAATATACCTAAGAGAAATGAAAATGTACATCCACATAGAAACCGGTACATAGATGTTCATAGCGGCATTATTCATAATAGCCAAAAATTGGAAACAACCCAAAATGCCATCAACTGATGAATGGATAAACCAAACATATTATAATCATACGATGGAAGTTTGTTTGATAATAAACAGTAATGAAGTCCTGACACATACTACAGCATGGATGAACTTAAAAACACTGGGCTAAAGGAAGCTAGTTACAGAGTAACGTATAGCCTGTGATTCCATTTGTAAGGTGGTATGTCCAGAATGGGCACAACTGTAGAGCCGGAAAGGAGCGGAGGTGAGAGGCAGGGTGACAGCTGATAGGTATAGGATTTCTTTGGGCGGGGCTACTGAAAATGTTCTACAGTTCAATTGTGATGATGGCTCAGCAACCCTGGGAAGATACTAAAAAGCATTGAATTCTACACTTTAAGTGGACAAATAGTGTGATAATGTAGATTATACCTCAAAAAGCTGCTAAGTCTAAAAAAAAAGGTTTTATAGCAGCAAGACTAGAGTTTAAGAGGGCATCATTGTCGCAGACCAAAGTTACGGCCGTTAATATTGGTTAATAGTCACTGTCGACTAAAGGTTAGTTTGTACCAAACTGTATTTTGTAGAGCATATCTCTTGAGATGTTATCAAATACTCCATGGGAAAGGGTTCTATGCCTAAACATACATGGGAAACGCTGGTATAAATAATTTAACGCTTATTATTAGTGCAGGACTTCTCAAGAGACTTAGGGATTTTAAGAAAGGAGATAAACATAGAGTGACCTGACTTATTTATTGTGGAACCCTTCCTCCTCAGTTACCCTCTTGTTGAATTCAGAACACCGTACTGATGTATCTCTTAAGTATACATCTTTTAAAGTTATTAGCAAGGAAAATATATCCATAGAGTATTTATAGCACTTTTTAAAAATTTATTGTTAAATTTATCTTCATGGCAGCTTTGTCAGGTAGGTACTATTATCCCTCCCCTGTGCCTCCTGTTTGCAAATGAGGAAACAGAAGCTTGTAGAAGTTAAATAACATTCTCTAGTTAGAAAATGACAGAACATAGACTCCTAACCACTCTAATCTCTCAATTGTTCTATTTTCCCACATTTAATTCGTTAAGTATGCTAATTTAAAATGCGTGACATATTTTAGCAACATTTCCATTCCAAATGGTTAAAACAAACAAAAAATTTCTAATACTTAAAAACCTAAATTTGGTTTCTGTTCTTTACATGTATGTATGTGTAATCTCTCTGACCTCATTTATGCCCAGTGAGATTTGCACGAGATGCATTTTTCTCTTCTCTTTTCATCCATTACATTGTAATGTAATGAAAGTTGTGCTCACATTTCTAATGATTTACACTGAATAATTTTCCCCTTATCATAATTAGTTTACTTGAGTTTTCTATGAATTTCTAGTTAGTGTACAGGATTGTAAATAAAACAAATATCTTCCAGGTGCTCTCTGCAAGATTTGACTTTTTAGATGCAAAAGGTAGATTCTAGGTCATTTTAGACAATACTGTGAGTAGCATAGGGTGTAACTCATGGGGCCTACGAAGTCTTTTTATGGACACAGTTGTATCTTGACATGGAAAAAATGTTAGTGTTTATTTAAAAATGGGTTTTATAAGTGTTTTTTTCATTTGGTATTTATTTCTCTGGTACTTATTATTCTAATTTTCCCTTTATTTTAAACAGGTTAAATATTATTGTCATGAATGTTGTTGAAATTGAAAGACTTTATGGATATGTTTTTATTATGTATTCTTATGCTACCTACTTTATATTTATAATATAAAATTATATTCTAATTTTAGGACTTTTTAATGAAACAGATTTACTTTTATTTTGACAGTAGTTATCCTTAAGTTAATTGACATTGGTCTCTTTATGGCTTTCCATAAGGCCTTTCTGGAGCAATGCATTCTCAAGTGTTTCCTCACGCTCATTTTGGTAGGTGGCCACAACTGATACCTAGATTTGTGTGGCAACTTGTCTACCTGCTTGTGGAAGCTTCTGCTAGTGTTCTGGATCCCTGCATGTGGAATTAAGTTTTTTCCATGTTTTATAATGGAGTGGGCATGGATGTGTGGCATTGGGGTTACATTATATTTAAAGTTACATAAAAATTGTAGTGATTTGTGTTTTAATGCTGAAAAGCATTATCGCTTACCTCCATGGTCACATTAGAATGTTAATAGCTTTTTTGATTATTTTTCTTGAGTTTGAATTCATAGCACTTTTGATACCTTTTTGGTATACCAAAAACCATTTTACCACATTATCCCATGGAGTTTGGTTTCGCTTAACTGTATATACAAGTTTCGCTTTTTAGTGCTTTCTTAAAAGTGATTTGTCAAAGTTTGTCAATGCATTGTTGTCTGTTATGAAACGCTTCTGTTTCCCTTGCAGTGTGCTTATTATTCTTTAATTCACTTGCTTCCTAGTGGCTTGTTTCTCCTGTTTTCTCATCAATTGTAATTTCAAAAAAGTTTGGCATTCTGATTAGGTTCATTGAGAAAAATTGCATAGTTATAAACAATAGGATTATGAGGATTACTTTGCTCTGTATCTGTAACATGGCTTCCAAGGTTTTTTTTAAATAAAATATAATCTGTGTAACATGTTTAGTATTAATTCCTGTGCCTTAAATTAGAGATCAAGTTGGTAAATTAAAAAAAAATTTTCTTAATCAAATACAGTGAATTATCATGTTTTTGATAGTGTCATGCCAACAATATTTCACTATTGTAATTGCTAGTATTCTGTGTTAAAAGCACCATTATTGGCTCTTTCTTTACCGAGACTTTTTCTGGAGCATATATTCAGAAGGTTCTGTTTTTAATCCTCACTAGAAGTAAGTAATACATTGTTTTGCTACCACATACATTCCTTTTTAAAATTTTTTTGAGAGAGAGAGAGAGAAAAAGAGGTAAGGGAGTGGTAGAGAGACAGTCTTAGGCCCTCTGCAGAGCCCAAAGCCCGATGTGGGCTTTAGTCTCTCAACTCTGAGATCATGACCTGAGCCAAAATCAGGAGTCGGATGCCTAACCTACCGAGCCACCCATGCGCCCCTTCATGAGTTTCTATAGTGCAAATTAGGTTATAAGTCATTCATAAGTGGAGGAATAATGGCAGTGTACAGCATGTGTAGTGATTGTTAACACACTGATTTCAGTGCAGTCTAGATTACTGTACTCATTCACCCTTCATCTGTCTTTTCTGAGAATGCTTATTTCACTACTTTTTAATCTTTATGCATTTTGCCCTAATCTCTATAACTCAGCAGTCCTAACCTTAAACCCTTTGTCCAAAGCAGTCTATTTATCTTTCAAGATATGGTGATCCATGTATTTCTTTTGGAATTGATATATTAAGAACCTCACATGTTCTTTTAATTATGTTAGTGGTTTTATTAGGGAAAGCTATCCCCCTCCCGCCCCTTTTGGGCTCTGTTTACAATGCTTTATAGGTTTTGAGAGGCCTGCTCCTAACTCTATTTCTCCTATAAGCCTTGTTATGTTCAATGAACTATTTTTCAGAAGTTTTAAAGTTTTTTTATTAGGAACATACTTATTATAACAGACAATTCAGTGGGTAAAATTCAATTTTTGGCTATTTTACTGTATGTAGCAAAATAAAACTAAAAACAAATGTATATTAGTATACATGTGACTTGCATGATAGGCTTTAAAAAAAGTTGACTGCTGTTTAGACTTTTAATACTTTGAGAAGTTTTCTTATGATTTCAAATGATAGCTTTATTAGTGTCATTCTGGTCATGGGTTTCAGGAGAACAACATTTTATAGACTGTGTTAAACTGTATAGTGCTAAAACTTATTACTAACTTTGCTAGCGTTTTGGAATTTAAGATGCCTTTAGTGTAATTTAATGTTTTTCAAGTGTGTAGTATGAGGAGCAAAAGCCTGCTCCTTTGTGTGTTAGTCATCAGCCCTTGCTTTCTCCTGTCAGCTGCGACCTTTGGCACAGCCTCCATGAGCATGCCCGCGGGCTTCGGGACTCCTGCTCCCTATAGTCTTCCCACCAGCTTCAGCGGCAGCTTCCAACAGCCTGCCTTCCCAGCCCAAGCAGCTTTCCCTCAACAGACAGCTTTTTCTCAACAGCCCAATGGTAAGATCTAACATTTGGCTAGCTGGAAGTCCACTTCAGATATCCTTTATGTGTCATAATCTTGTATGTTTGGACAGAAAGACTTGTCCAAAGAATGCTGTGGCACTGTCTGCTAAACGTTTGCTTCACAAATACAGACTCCTTCGTTGATTTGGGCCTTAGAAAACTGAATGATTTGGTAAGTTTTTGTGATTAGGTCATAGATTTAGGAGAAATCAGAGACTCTGTAAAGAGTACCCCTTACAGTCACCAGTGTCTTTTCTTTTTTCTTTTTTTTTAAAGATTTATTTATTTAGAGAAAGAGAGAGCCTGTGAATTGGGGGAGGGACAGAGGGAGAGAATCTTCAAGTGGACTGTCTGCTAAGAGTGGAGCCCAAGAAGGTGTTGGGTCTCAGACCCATGAGATCACAACTAGAGCTGAAACCAAGAGTCGGGATACTTAATAGGCTGAGCAACCCAGGCGCCCCTCCAGCCAGTCTCTCATTAATTTCTCTTATATGTTGTAATATGCCTCTTGATTTTAAAAGAAAACTTTGTAGACCTTGATTGTTTCTGTTTTGCATCAGAAAACTGTTGTGGATCTACTCTTTTGTATAAGTTATTTATTTATGTGGGAGACGTAGACTAATTTTCCAAATAGGTAACTGTATTGTGGTTAGACTTTGTTACTTGTTCTAGAAGCAGGGATTTTTTTTTTTTTTATCCATTAAGCTTATTTGCTGAAATTTGAAAGTCCATAGATTTTAAGATTATTCTTAAATTATAATTGTGTATGTGTATTTAGTGTCTCTGGTTAGATAGAAATTTGAAAATCAGGTCCATGGCAGAGCCGTAATGATAAAATATTTCCTAACAAGTATTGTGCTGTTCACACGAATCCATTGTGTTTTGCTCGCAGCCCATCTCAGATGGTCACAGGTCATCTGTTAATTCCATTCTTCAAATCTCAGCAGCTTACTTAGCTGAGACAAATCAGAAGTAAACACTTCTGAGAAGCCGTATGAAAGCTCTGTGACATGTCACAGGGAGTTTGTCTCTGGTATTTGAAAGAGCATGATTCTCAACAACTAAACATTGATATTTTATTGTTGCTCTAGTAGGAATTTCTCTGAAACTCCTTATGAGGCTTTATAAGCATCAGATTGTCTCTGAAAGGTATGGGTTTTAATTGATGGTTCTTTTTTAACAAGGTGCAGGTTTTGCAGCATTTGGACAAACAAAGCCAGTGGTAACCCCTTTTGGTCAAGTTGCAGCTGCTGGAGTATCTAGTAATCCTTTTATGGTAAGTGAGATGCAATTTTAAGCATTTTATAAGTTGTGTGTTATTTTCAAAATAGGAAAAGCAAGATGTGACTATTCTACTGATGTGACAGTATAATATTTTACAAATTGAGGCAGTCATCACGCATGATCCTTTTTTGACTTAAAAAAACACACACACCACACACACGTACATTAGTCAGTTGCAAATCAAAGCACTGACAGTAAATAAGCTATGTTATAGTCTGAAACTTGTCTGTTTTCTTGTCAGAATAATGCTTTATGAAAAGCTGTAGATTTAGTGAACTGTGTGAAAAGGGTTGGAGTCAGATTTGGTTTGAATCATAAATGCATTTTCTTAAGGACGAGTCATTTCTTAGATTCTCCTATGAGAATTATATGAAATAATGGATATTAAAGGCCATAACAGAGTTTCTGACACCTAATAGTTTTATTATACCATGTTGCTAATAACAATAATGATTAAATATGATCGCCAAAAATTATAAAATAATTTCTAATCTAAATATTGTTTTCATTTAATTAATCAAAGTTTAATCTTTTCGTATTTTCACACATATACCACCCTTACTTGTGTCTTTATTTTGTCTTATGTTTTCCTTTAGACTGGTGCACCAACAGGACAATTTCCAACAGGAAGCTCATCAACCAATCCTTTCTTATAGCCTTATATAGACACTTTACTGGAACGAACTTTTACATGGTCACATTACATCTCTCCGCCTCTTGCACTGTTGTCTTGTTTCACTGATCTTAGCTTTAAACACAAGAGAAGTCTTTAAAAAGCCTGCATTGTGTATTAAACACCAGGTAATATGTGCAAAACAGAGGGCTCCAGTAACAACTTTTAACCTGTGAATTGGCAGAAAAAGGTAGCAGTATCATGTATATTTAAAAATTGGCTAATATTAAGTTATTGCAGATACCACATTCATTATGCTGCAGTACTGTACATATTTTTCTTAGAAATTAGCTATTTGTGCATATCAGTATTTGTAACTTTAACACATTGTTATGTGAGAAATGTTACTGGGGAAATAGATCAGCCACTTTTAAGGTGCTGTCATATATCTTGGAATGAATGACCTAAAATCATTTTAACCATTGCTACTGGAAAGTTACAAAGTCAAAATTGGAAGGTTTTATTCATTCTTGAATTTTTCCTTTCTAAAGAGCTCTTCTATTTATACATACCTAAATTCTTTAAAAATGTAGAGGGATACCTGTCTGCATAATAAAGCTTGATCATGTTTTGCTACAGTTTGCAGGTGAAAAAAATAAATATTAGAAAATATGCTATTGTTTTTGTGTTCTTGCTGCAATGCCTTTACCAAAGTGGCCTTAAAATATGAGTAGTGAATTGAGAACATCTTGAATTCTTAAATTAGAATTTCAGAAGACTTCTAGTGACTAACTTTTATGTCTAAAAAAGAGAAAATTTTATAAAAAAGGCCATGTAGAAAATTTATTAAAACTACTATGACTGCTATATTCAGGAATATGTCAGTGGTAAAGCATTTAAATGTAGCTTGTCAGATTCACCGTAATCCTTCTAATTTCTTTGCAACTTCTTAATTTTGTGAAAATTTGTACATATGAAGAATTTGCATGTATGTGTATTTACAAATTTTTTTAAGTATCTTGAATTCTCAGACTGCAGAAGTCCTATTTTAACTATTGATTTTTAAACAAAAATACTGTCTTTGAATGTATTGGAAACAGACATGCATTAACTGTGACATGATTGCACCTCATTTTTTTTTCCTTTGTTTGAACAAACTGATATTATTAAAATAGGACATTTATTTATGTTCATTTCTGGGGGGAAACAAACTGGAACCCAGTGTTACCTTAAAGTTATAGAATACTTTGTTTAAAAAGGCGACAATACTAATGTTTAGTTATATCTTTTTGTTAATAGATGAACTTGTTTAAATATTTATGTACAGTAATGCCTCATTCATCAAGACATAATCTAGCAGTCTTCATCAATACAGGACACAACTGAGAAACTTGGAATAACTCTTTTTTAAATGCTTTTGAGGAACACACATAAGTCACAAAGTCTCTATATGTTTGTTTTTATGTGACATTTTTATTATTTGGTTTCCCAGCCCTAGTGTATTATTAGCAGTTCAGCAGTGATGGTTTGGAAGGAGATAGTAAAACCATGAAAACGTGTCGACCATTTAGTGTAAGGACAGCCAGGACAGCCTAGGGGACATCACTGTATTACATCATATTCTGATAATAGTCTGGTACTATGACTCTGTGTCATCAAGAAAAGGTAAAATTACAAATATGTAATACGTGTTTGGAAGGTTTTATCTTACCATGATTAAACATTTTTTTAAAAACTTTGGTATTAAAAGAAGTGAACATCAGTTTTTTCAAACATTTTATTTGTGTTGAATACCTTTTCCAGTGGTGACTACATGAGTTGTTACACAATCTTAAAGTCTGTGTAGTGCTTCAGACTCGGTAAAGCATTGCTGTCCATTGCATCTCCAGCTCAGTGTGTGGTTTGTCTAAACTATTTTGATGAGCAGGAAGACTGGAAAATCTCTGCCCCTTTTTGAATATGTTGCCTCTTCTCTTAATATTGATTGAATGCTTCAGAGGTCTAGGTGTGTGGGTGTATCCTTGAAATACCTACAGTTTGGGGTTCTCTCTCCAGCCCTTTATTCATGGAGGGAATACTTAAGAAATGTCTTTGAATTTCTTTGTTTTACATTGTATTGGGTCCCCATTCAATTCATATGTACAAAGTTATGGTATATAATTGTAGGCCATTACCCAAATAACCTACCAGGCTTTCTACCTAAGAAATGAGTAAATTAAACAGTTGTTATTAAAATAATATTAAAGACTTTTTTTTTCCTGGTACCATCTTGAAGTTTGTAAGTAAATGAGAACTCTTTATTGACTTTAAATGAGTGCTTATATAAAATAGAAACCCTTAGTTTAAAAAGTGACCCATCCAGTTTAATATGGATTTAAATCACTTCTTTTAGATTTTCATATTCATATTTGGTTTCGGTTTTATATAGACCCATCAGAATTGTGTTGAGTACTGAAGAAAGAGGAGGACCAGGTGAAGACCTTCAAATTTTCTGGCTTACTAGTTGAATCAGATCTTCTCTCCTTTCTTTGCTCTGGAAGGAAAATTTTCTCTTAGGATGGCAAACATTGTTGATACAGTTTAAAAGCATATTTTTTGTGACAATAGAGATTAGGCAATCACTTTCTTCCTTAAAGTAATTCCTTTCGTAAATTTGAAGAAGCCTCTCTCTGCTTTACCTGTGGATCGCCCTAGCCCCCAGCACACACCTTCTTTGGAACAGTTCCTGGAGGTTGGGAAAATGGAGAGAAGACTAACGGGTTGCTTTGGTGTGACAGCACTCACCGTTCTGACATTTTGGTCTCTTAGATTACTGAAGATGCCCAAAGAGCTTTTGTTTATGTAGTTTGTATCTATCAGAAATTACTGTATTAGAAATTAATAACTGAGATACTTAAAAGTGTTTATTCATTTAAACATAACAATAATAAACCCATTGCATGTTAACATAAATGCCATTTTTAAATAAAAACTATAGTTGTCTTCCAAAAGCAGTTAATTAATGAGAAGAACATTATTTTATGTTTTGTACATCTCTGTAGCACCTGGCTTGAGAAGCAGCGAGTTTCTCATGCTCCCTTTGCATGCATGCATCACTGTGATTTTTCCGTCACGTGGCCTGCTGGCCCTGGGAAATTCCACTGTGCACTTGTGAACTCGCAAGTTGAGACAGACCTATAACATCTTAGTCGTATGATGAAAATAGTTGTGACACTTGGCTTTTAAGGACTTTCAGAGGTCCTCAGACCACACTTTGAAAAACCACTGCACTACGCTTTAAATTTCTATTTTCCAGAATAAGTGTGTGGTTGTAGGGTAAACATACTGCTTCTTGAACTTCCCAGTGATTTTCTTTGCTTGGTGGGAAAAGTGGAAAGTTGAGTTGAAACTGCAAACATTTTTAATACTGTTTTCTAGATTTTCTCCTATTTCTATTTGAAATCATTTTTAATGATGATGACATTGGTGAATGTGTCCTTCAAGTGCTGATTCATGGTTATTGATGTTTATTTTGGAATCATTTACTATTCCGACCACTCTGAAATTGTGTCATTGTTTAATAGCCATCAAATAGCTATTTTAAAAATGAAAAAATGCTTTGCTGAAGAAAAGTTCAAAATGAATAGTTTCTTCTCTCTCATGTTTGTAGTTAATAATTTTAGCTATAGTTAGAGAATTTTTTTAATGAAAAATGGATTCCTCTAACAGAAATCATCACTACCCTCCAGGAAGTCCGCTTATTACAATTAAAGGAATGTGTTTGCTTCTTTAGAAAGAGGTTTGCTATGGTTTTCCCACCAGTGGCTTTTTATTCCTTGTTCATCTTCAAAGAGAGCAGTTGCTGTTGCTTCTCATTTAAACAAAATGTTTGAGGTGACTTTAAAAGATAGTTTGCAATGATTAGTCACCACAAACTCTGGCTTTGTTGCTTGCTGTTGTTGGCATATTGTAAAATAGGCTTTTTTGAGCTAATACTCCATTTTCTTCCCCAGGCCATCCCTGTGCCTTGCTTCTTGGGCTGCCTTCGTCCCTGTGTTTGTGCTCCTTCACTGAACTTGTGTTCAGAATGACTCACCTCATCTTTGGTCTCCACTGACAGTGTCAGACTTCTCAGAAAATTAATCTCTGGGAGACCATTGTGAGGATACGTTTTTTAAAAAAGTAATGACTTCAAAGTAATGTAGTGGTATTATGGGGTATGGTTTATTAAGCCCTTTAAATGTTTGAGAAACTTGCTAAGTGCTTTTCATGTATTATACAGTCCTTAAAGTGGATGCATACTTTAAGGATGAAAGAAGGCAAGGCATAGAGAGGTTAAGCTAGTGACAGAGCTTTTGCTCTAGGGAGCAAATATTTCATTGTGGGATTGAAGGGCTGTCACATTTATGTGTAAGTAGTCCTTTAGAAAAAGCCTTTTAAAATTCCAAGAGTTACTTTTTATATCCTGTATACCTAATAAAACTTAGTTATTTAATTTGACTTCCATTCATAATTGATGAAATCAGTACAGTTTATTCACTAGGCTTTTATTTAAACTTTACAAGTTGATTAGTGGGGTAATTAGTGGAGCTTGTTTTAAACTGAAGAAGCATCTGAAGTGTTACAATGATTCCTGTTTTGGGAGAAACATTCCAACTTTTGTTGGTATGTTTGTGCCCTGGGTGGTTTTAAAATTTACTTTCTAAAGGATGCCGTTATTAAAATTTGTGTTGATTTAGCCTGTTATGTGAAATTCATCCTCATTAGTTAAACTTTTCTTTGTATATTTTAGAACATTATGTCATTAATTAAAAGTTTTGCATTATATATTTGAACAAGTGAGTATAGTGATCAAGATGCAGTTCTTAGTGTTGTGCTGGTGAGACTTTTTCTCTCATGACAAAGTGCCCTGTTTTGTCCAGTTTACTGGTATTTGTGGTGTGTATTCTCTCACAATGGCTGATCTCACCTATCAATCTGATGTCATTAAACTTGGAATTAGAAGGAGAGGTGCACCGGGCCCCCAAGCCTTTGCAAACCAGCTCCAGCGCAGCACTCCTGGTTCCACAACCTGTTCATTGAATTTAGTGGTGATTGTATCCAATATTTGAAGAGCCTTTTGTTTTGTATTGTTAATTCAGCAAACATTTGGACACTCATTCACTTTTATAAGTGGATGGAATACGGAGATATTTAATCTGGAAAGACCTCAAGTATTGTGAACCCTGATGTTAAAAAGTCCAGTTATTGTGCTAATGATAAGGCTTGCACAGTCGTGAAATAGACTCAGAATTATGCCTGCAATTTTTTGTTTGACCAGTGCAGTGTTTCAGAAACTTGAATTTTGAATAGTTTTTAAAGCAAGCATGCTTAGGATGGCCACTAGCCTCCTACTCCCAATTTTCTTAGCCTCAACATTCAAATGTATTTTAAGACCTTTGAGTTGGCAAATTCCATATCTAGGTAAGGGGGTTCTTATGCACCCTCCTAGTTCTGATTTTGGAGTCCTGTAGGATTTGAATTTATGGTATTTTCCAGTGAAGACTTTTCTTGAGAATGTGATTCTTTTCAAACCTGTGGCATCTATGTATTCTGCTTATGTTAACAGTCCTGCATAAGAATTCAACGTGTATTTAAATGTATTTTTGAAATCTGTGCTTGTCCAGCTCAAAGGGCTGTGGAGTTTAATGAAAAGAGAAACTTGTGACTCAGGCTCTTGTAAAAAGGAAAAGTGATCTTGGATAAAATATTTTAGTGATTAAAATTCTCATTTAAGTTAATTTTGTCACTGGTTCTCTGGAATCTTGACTATGTGTCATCTAAGCCACAGTTTAATCAATGAGATTTAAGATTTAAGCTCTAAATTCTCAATATTTTCCCTTAATCTTGAGTGGAGAGAGAGAGGAAGCATGCACCCGAGGAGCCTTCTAATTTTGACTAAATGACCATTAAATAAAAGGCAGCAAAGGATTGTAAACTGACATTATACAGTTGGTGTTTCTTAGAATGCTTTAGGTACAATCAGGTTTTTTAAAGACTCTTTTTTTATGTGTTATAAAATAATACATGCTTAATGATTTTTAAAAATGTGTTATATAAAGGGTATAAAGTGAAAAATAACATCTTGTCTCCTTCCTGTGACTTCATTCCCACCCCCCAGGGGAATATAGTTTCTTATATTCTTGTACAGTCTTTCAGAAATGTTATCGTTTATTTCATATGCCTCTGTATACATATATACTCCTCCTGCTGTCCTCCCTTATTTTAAATGTACAATTTTGTAACTTGATTCCTTTTTATTTAATTGGTTATCTTTACATATTAGCACATCCAGCTCTAACTCATTAATGGCTACAGGATTTCATTATATGGATGTCTCTCTTGAAGAGTATTTGTATAGATTTTTCTACTAAAAACATTATTAAAATTGAGAACATCCTTATGCATATATGAAGATAAGTCTTGACTCTGCCTGACTGGAAACTCAGTAAAACAGACCTCATTCAATTTTGAGGCGCACCAGCTGTTTATTAACTTAAGCTTCCATTTATGAAATTCTTCTAGTTAAGGGGCCAGGGAATCCTTCAAATTGATTATCTGAAGATATTTGAAAAAATCCTGTGGTTTTTAATTGAACTTTGAAGGTTTTCAGTCAGTCATTGAAAGGTTGTGCAAGTTCATACCCATTTTGCACTTTAATTTTTCCATTGTCCCTACCCATGACTCTGGAAGTTTCTAAAAGTGCACTTTGGAGTCATTTTCTGTTACTACTCGTTGCACCTTTCCTTATTGACGTTAGCTTAGAATATACCTTTTATTTAAAAAGAAAAGGTATAGATTTGCTACAGTAAGATATATTGGCACAACCATGTATTTTATTCTTCAAGATTAGTTCCCTTTGCCTTAGAAAAGATTTGGATCATAACTTAGAAAGTTCTGATTCTTACTCCTCAAAAGACTAGACAAAGTCCAGAGAATTTCTTAACGTGCATTTACCATTAGTCAGGACAGGATGTGCTTCCTGGAATAGTTTCTTTATGAGGACTGATAGCAGCCCTACTACTGTTAGGGAAGGTACCGTAGCACCTTCAGGCTAAGTTTAGGGTGAGAGAGGACTTGTCGACAAGTCTGAAAGAAAGGAGGAGAGCTTTTTAGCCAGCAGGACAGGTCTTGGAAGATGTGTTTAATATGCCAACGTTTATGAAGACCAGTCTTAATGCAGGAGGTGGTTTTAGGTATTGGGATGAAAACCTACAGACTGATTTCAGCATCTCTTAAAACCTTTTAGTATAGTAGATAAATTTGGTTGAGTTTTTGTTCATTGTAAAATATTGTTGGAAGAATTTTTTCAAAATAAAGACTCCTTAATTTGTGTACCATTTGAGAATAGCCTCTTTATTTTTTATTATTTTTTTAAAAGATTCTATTTATTTGACAGAGAGAAACACAGCGAGAGAGGGAGCACAAGCAGAGGGAATGGTAGCGGGAGAAGCAGGCTTCCTGCCGAGCAGGGAGCCCGATGTGAGGCTCGATCCCAGGACGCTGGGATCATGACCTGAGCCGAAGGCAGACGCTTAACGACTGAGCCACCCAGGTGCCCTGAGAATAGCCTTTTTAATTATCACATAACATTATTTTTTGTAAAGCAGCTCATGCATCTACTACTTTTCTATTCCATTAATTATACATGAATAACATTTCTCGCTTTTTTGTCTTTTTACATTATGAAACATGTTTTTTAAAAGCACGTTTTTACTGTTTCCAATATTGGGTTTTTTTTTTTTTTTTTGCCCCTAAAAGATGACATTTTTTTTTCTTGAGATACGTGTTGACCTAGCTTGGTTTTAAGATAGATTTATTGTTATGGGTTTCACACACACTATTACCTATAGAAATTTAACAGGTAAATCGTGAACTACCACCTGGTTCTTGACACCCCAGTCTTTGTGGTAGCTGTCACTATTATTTTTGTCCTTCCTGATTATTCTGTACATTTCTGTTTATTTCCATTATTTATTCCATTAATATTTTCATTATTTCCATTAATAACTGTCACCATTAAGAAAAACAGACCAACTCCATCTCAGCGCTTTAGAATCCTTATTTCCACCATGACCACCAGTATCCTCTCCCCTTCTCCTGGGGGAAAACTAATGTTTATTTTAGTCTCATTTAATGAGAACAGATTAAAATTTCCCCCATTAAGTGGTATCGTAACAATTTTTACTGAACTTGATTGGGGCTCTGGAAAAAGAACCTAGAGTCAAATTTCCTGCATTCAAATCTTCAGTTCTGCTGTTAACTGGCCTTAAGGCCTGTAATTTAGATCCTTCTGGTTCCTCAACTTCAAAATGACACCTCTTCCAAATGGTGAAGTATGGTTCCCCTCAGCCATTAGAATACATGTGTTTAAATTAGTAATTAGCCTTGGGAATTAGAATTAAGTGTTTCAGAACAATAGCTCGAAATTGGTGTTTTTGTAGATCAAAAATACTAGGTGTCAACGTCCTACAGTTCAGTATTTGTTAATTACCAATTTTGTAACCTGCATCTCATGTAGTTGCTATTATTTAATAGTCATAACAACTGTTTCCAGGCAGTATTTGTGACGGAAAAGTTGGCATTTACGTATTTTTATTTGGCCAGGATTATTTAGTGAGTGGCAGGAGTAGAATTCTGTCTGACTTTAAAATCCATCCTCTCCTATATTTTATACTTTGAAGCTTCTAGTTCCATCTAGAAGTTCTAATAAGAGTGAGTTGTTTTGAAAAAACAAAACATTAATGCAAGTAAAAGAAATGGTCGTCTTACCCTAAGTGATCTAGTTTCGGATGTTTTTCCCCTTCGTATTTGCGTCTAGCCCATAGCTGGTCTTGCATTGTGATCATAACCAGTAAATTTTTAAGATACTTTCCCCACATGACTGTTCTTCCAAACTGGAAATACATTTACTTTTTCTGCTTGTAAAACTAATAATGCTTATTGTAAAGAATCTGAAAATCGAGAAAGTTAACTTTCTTTAAAAAAACTATACTCTGGTGTAGATATATTTTAAGTACATCTGGATTCTGTCCCATGTGTAAGTAAATAGAAAGACCTCTTCCAGAGTGGAACCATGCTATGCTCATTCTTTTGTAAGCTTTTCCTCAACATATCATGGGTTTCTTTCAGTTTCAAGCATAGATCTACATTCTCTGGCAAGGATATTTCATTATGTGGGGTTTGCCTCCCTACGGTGAACACTGAGATTGCTTCTTAATTTTTCAGCATCAGAATTTTTACCTACCCCTTTACACACTTAAGTTTTGGCATCAGGTTTTCTTAGAATTGTTGAGTGAACAGTGTATCTCTTGCTCACTTAGAATTTTTCATAATTTTTTTTTTTTTTAAAGATTTACTTGACAGCGAGAAACACAGCGAGAGAGGTAACACAAGCAGAGGGAATGGTAGCGGGAGAAGCAGGCTTCCTGCAGAGCAGGGAGCCTGATGTGGGGCTCGATCCCAGGACCCTGGGATCATGACCCGGGCCGAAGGCAGACGCTTAACGGCTGAGCCACCCGGGCGCCCCTAGAATTTTTCATAATTTAATGTTAATTGAATATCTTGGTGTGTATAACTTTTCATTTGTGTTAGATCTTGGAATAAATTCTTCTAAAATCACACAAATGGCATATAAGGATTAACCTTTTATCCTTTCAACTAAATTGCTATTTAAAGGGATTGATTTAATTTTTACAAATACCAAAAAAGGCATGTGGCCCATTTTTACCTTAATATCCAGTTGCCAGAGGGAATTCTTTTTAATGATTGCTAATTTAAGGGATATGAAATAATGCCTCATCTGATTTTCCTTTCTTTGATTACTGAAGTTGATATTTCCCATGATTTCCTAGTTGCATTTTCTCATTTATGGATTGTTTTAAAAATTAATGTAAAAAATATTAATTAGGTCGCCTAAATTTATATCTGTATTCGTCACATTCTATATTTTTTCAGGATTACAGAGATACAAAGGAGAACCTTTCTAATGCTGATGATGTCGTTTAGGATGAATAACCTCATGTGTAATGGGATTTCAAATCTAGAAAACTGCTAAGATTCCTTCTAGTTACATAATTTTTTTAAATTTTGTTTTATTTTTTCAGTGTCCCAAGATTCACTGTTCATGCACCACACCCAGTGCTCCATGCAATCAGGAAAGGATTATTTCTGGGGCATCTGGGTGGCTCACTCCATTAAGCCGATGCCTTCAGCTCAGGTCATGAGCCCAAGACCCTGGGATCCAGCCCCTACCTGGCTCCTTGCTCAGTAGGGAGCCTGCTTCTCTCTCTTTCTCATCCCCTCCTCCCTGCTCATGCTCGCTCTCTCTCTCTCTAAAATAAATCTTCAAAAAAAATAAAAAGGATTGCTTCTTCAGATCCCCTAGTTGAAATGACCATTATGCAGGCCCAGGAGCTCATCTTTGCTCCCTTCCCTGAATTTGCTACATGCAGAAATGGCTACTTTGCAGGATGTACCAGTTTCACTATGGGGTCTGGATGTAGGTGTTTATTTTGTGCATGGAATTTGATGGTCCTTAAGTCTGGATTGCGGTTTTTACCAGTTTTGCAAGTTTCTTGATCATTCTGTCTCTAAGTGTCATCTCTGCCATATGCTCTTCTGCAGTAACGTTTAATATTTTAAAGGTCTTGAAAGAAATTCTGTGTAATCCTAGAAGGATTTTAAACATTAAAATTTTCATGGTTATAAATTTTGACTTTTTAAGTGGTGTTTGAGAGCTACCCATGTAAAAGAAATTAAACTAAATGCTTTATGTCCTTGTCACAGTAGCTCCCATTTAGTGTTATTTTGGTGCTACTTTGCTAAATGGTTTTTAAACACTATTTTCTACCATCCTCGCAAACTTATAGGTAGGAATGATTTGTATTTTACCAAACAAGACAGGCTTAGTAAAGTGGGTGGTAGAACTGAGCCCTGAACGCAGCTCCAACTCGAACCAGGTACTCAGAACCACTTTACTATCACCTCAAGGAACTGACCATCTAGACCTGGGAGGCGGGAGTGAGGGGAAGACTGATGGATGCATTGGTGCAAATCAAGGGCAGGGAAAGGGGGCTCTGGAGAGGAGTAAACATCTCAACCCTGCCTAATGGAGACTTAACAAAGCAGTGGTAGCCTTGAAAGAACAGGATTTAAGACAGCGGTAAAGATGAGCAGAAGGGGAAGGAAGCAGGAGGAAGAGGAGTTTGTGTTGTGGGTAATGATGGAAAAGCAGCTGCTAGAAACACTTGGGCCAATTTTTCCTCAGGGCATTAGAGCATTAGATTAAAAGATGAGTGTGTGTGTGTGTGTGTGTAGAAATATTGGTTGCAAATACTTTCCTTTGCAAAGTTGTATTAATTTGGACTTCTCTACATCTGTATTGCACCTGTTGTGTTAAAGACGATCATGGTCATTTGCTACTCAGGAGTGTGGTCTGAGGCTCTCTCAATGGCCTAGATGTTGCCTAGAAGCTTGTTAACCATGCAGAATCTCATCCCCAGTAATAAGTCAGCATCTGCACTTTAGTAAATCTCAGGTGATTCGTACACATTGAAGAGATCGATATGCACTGCTTTTGGTCCTGTGTTAGAGAAATAACTTGTATCTAGCTCTCTAAATCTCTTTAAGTTTGTTATGCTAAAGTTGCCTTAGAGAATCTTAAGGTAGATTAAGAAAAACCAAAAGAAATTATGTAAAAGCGCATTTGAATTCAGTTCCCTTTTACTCAGTTTTAAATGTTTCTAGGAATCAGGAGTCAGTGCAGAGGGTATTTTATTTATTGAAAAAAGAATTCGTAAAGACATGTGCCAGTGCTGACCTCGTAACACATAAAGGCATTAGGTGAGGCTGTAAAAGGCAGGCCCGCGTGGAAGAGGCAAGTAAGCCTTTCTCTTCAGAGGGTGTCACAGAAGGACACCGGCTTCACGGTCACAGCTCACTGAAGCCAGTCGCTGGCAAGCAAAGGAGGCTCCGCAGATGACAGAACTGAAGCCGCTAAGGACACCGGAGGTGTTTCTTGGAAGTGACCACTGAACTCTGGCAGTGCAGGCTGGGGCAGTTGGCTCGGAGGAGCAGTGATGGAGACGCTGGAGACGAGCATCCCATGGGAGCACCTCCCCCGCTGGCCTCGGGGCGCTGGCCTCGGGGCGCCAGGCACTGCCGCTGAGGGGGGCAGCGGTTCCCATGATGAGCTCAGAGAAATGATTTCACATTTTTTCTCTTGTACCCCAACCATTCACCTTTGAACATTTAAAAGCAGTTACTTCGTGGATCTATTATTTGCATTTTTACAAAAGTAAAATCTGTTCACTGAAGAAAACTTTAAAAAGTTTTCTTTTTAAAAGAAAAAATACTTTTCTTTTAAAAATACCCCACCCCCTCCAAAAAATAACCTCATCCCCCTGAGAGCACCAATTTCAACATTTTGGTGTAGAGTTTCCCAATTATAATTGGGGTTTTTTTGCGGGAGTATATAATTACGTAAATATCGTATCTACTTTTACATTTTAATAATTGAAAAGTACTCTTCCCCATTATTAGCGGTATATAAAGTCATTATCTGTTCCTTTAGTCAGACCATAAATTTCTTTACTGGTTCCATAGGTTAAAGGTCTGCACCCTTTTCTTAAATGACCAGATAGTACACATTTAGGCTTTGCAGGCCACGTGGTCTTTGTCCCAGCCACTGGGCACTGCCTCAGCAGAACAAAAGCAGTGCTATGGAAAGGGGCCCGCTGGGCTGGGTGCCGGCAGGCAACAGGTGACTTAGAAAACCCGGCCAGGAGACTACACCGCCCACCGCCCCAGTGAGACTGGAGGCTGTTCGTGTTCTCTAATTAGAAACCAACTTTCAGCATCTTTGCTCAACTGCAATTCCATAAATTAATCTCCAGAATGGATATTGGAGGATGAATATATTCCAAATAGGAAAAACGTTCCTTTACTAAACAATTAAGAAACATACTAAGGATGTGAACGGGCAAATCCACCCCACCCCCACCAAAAAAAAGAAACTAGAACCAGCAGAAAGACTTGAGAAAATAGCTTCGCTAGCAGTTTAAATATAATTAGACAATGAGATACCATCTTCTGTTTATAATAATACTAAAGACTACTTAAAAATTCCCCATCAGTAAAGATCAAGCAAAATGACATCCTGATGTCAGACTGTAAACTTAGTAAAATCTCTTGGGAGGCAGTTTGGTAAGAAGCAGCAAGACTCTTGTAGAGATCAATCCCAGTAAACCTATCCCTGGAAATGTTTCTAAAGGTAACACTATACATACACACAGATTTATGTATAAGGGTATTTATTAAAATATTTGTACTAATGCAAACAAATATTCAGTAAATGCATATGTTATGGAGTATGCTATGTTACGGAGTACAATTTAGGTATTTAAAATCTCGTTTTCCTAATAGTTAATGACGTGGTTCAATATATGTATGTAACCTGTCTTAGTTCAGGTTGATATAACTGCATTTTTTTCCTAATTGCTTATCATTGGGAAAAGATATATGGCCAGTTTACATGTGAAGAGCTAAAAGGTGACTGGATATCATGGCCATTGAGAAATTAGTTTCCTGTAATAAAATCTAAATATATTTGGCACTTTTTTTTGTTACTATCTATTGAAGAGTTGATAGAGCTTTTCTTTTTATAACTATGGCCAGAACTGAATTCCCTAAATACCAACTTATAAAAAATTATGGAACTTGAAAGAACAAAAAAATAAGCTTATATATGAATCCTAAACATGTACTTCCAACTTGGTATAACAAAATGTGGACCACATTCCTTTTTGTACTTTAAACTGTTTGGAGCAACTCTTAAAACTCAACAATAAGAAAGACAACCCCACTAAAAAATGGGCAAAAGATCTGAGCAGACATTTCTCCTGTGAATATATAAAAAATGGCCAATAAGCACATGGAAAAAAAATGTTCAACGTCATCACTCATTAGGGATATACAAATCACACCCACAATGAGATGCCACTTCACATTTACTGGGTTGGTTCTGATAAAAAAAAAAAAAGATGAACAGCAGCAGGTGTTAGCAAGGATGTGGAGAAAGCAGAGCCCTCACTGCTGGTAGGAATTTAAAATGACGCAGTAGTTTTGGAATACAGTTTAACGGTTCCTCAGAAAAGTTCCGCATAGTTACCATAGGACCCAGATTCCGCTGCTCGGGATACACCCAAGAGAAACAAACTTGTACACGAATGTTTGTAGCAGCATTATTCATAAGAGCCAAAAAGGAGACACTGCCCAAATATCTATCAACTGAGAAACAGATGAATGTGGAATAACCAGACAGTGGACTCTGTTTCTGCCGTAGGAAGAAATGAAGTACGACTCTGTTGTGGCACAGATGGGTCTTGGAAACATTAATGTTACATGAAACAAGGCAGACACAAACGGCCACCTATTTATGATTCATTTAGATGAAGTGTTCGGAACAGGCAAATCCATAGAGACAGAGAGGAGACTAGGGTTACCAGGGCTGGGAGGAGGGAGGAATGGGAATGGGAAATGACCACTAATGGGTGGGGTTTCTTTTTGGTGCGATAAAAATGTTCTGACATTAAATAATGAATTTTATGAATATACTAAGAACCATTGAATTATATACTTTAAAAGGTAAATTTTATGGGAGGTGAGTTCTATCCCAATTAAAAATTGAAAAAACAAAAACCCTACATATGGGTAAGTTGTGCAAATATTTGATTAACCCCCCTTAATGGACTAAGAGGACTTCCTCTGAATCCACAGCACCAAATCAGAGCCTAGAGGCACTTTTTTCCCCCCTTGGAGCAATTAAACAAGTGAACTAAATACATATGTTATCCTAAATTGAATTCCTTTGACTCATTTCCCAGGGGTGATAAAATTGGGTCCCTATGACTCATTTCCAGTGATGATGTGGCTGCTTCCCTCCTAGAGTGGCTTTAGCCATCAGCCACTTACCAAATATTATCCAGTTGCTCAAGTCATGTGGTATGAGCAGCCTAGTCCTGGGGGATTCCGTTCCAGCACTTTGTCGATGATCATTCTAAGATTTCATATAGGGATAGCATGGATGAAGAAACCAGATGGGATGTTTCTGCAGTGAAAGCATCCGACCATCACCATGTTGGGTGTGGGTTGAGACGCTGTGGGAGGAGGAAGAGAAGGGGTGGACCAGCCCAGGTGCAGATGGAACATGGTCCTGTCCCGAGTTTAGAAAGAGCCTGAAATTTACTTTTCTCTGCTACTTTTAAAGGGGTAGAGCACTGATATTGCTCAAGTCCAGAAAAAGTTTAGCTGTCCTTCAGATCTTGATAAATTGGTTCTCCTTATCCAGAAAGAGGGAGCAATGCCATAGTTACTGCTTTGTAAAATACACAAAGACTTCTACCCATCCCCACTGCCATTTGCCTTTGTTTGTCCAGCAACCCACCGTCCCCAGGACTCTGCTGGTGTTTGCAGCGAGGTAACCAAGAGCGTGGGCTGTCGAATCCCTCAAATCTGGATTCTATTTCCAGCTCCACTCCTCAGAAAGCCCTGCCCCTTTGGCAGCTTATTTAATTTCCTTGAACGTTTCTCCATTTGAAAAATGTGGATTGTGATGTTGATCTTTTAGGATTGTCATCAGAATTAAATTCGATTGACATATGTGTGTGCTCCATAGGTGTCCACTATTATTATACCTTCATTATTATCATCATGGCTCTAGTTTCGAGTTTTTACTTATTCAGAGTCTAGATTTCTTTTAGGTCTGGCCTAATTTTTAAGAATAAAATTTGGGTCTATATGCTTCTATTAATTTAAATCAAAATTCTAGCATCACCTCCGTAACCTCTCATCAGGAAAAGAAATTTAATTGAAATAAATTCACACATTAATTGTATACATCAGATTAATAAGAATGAGATCTTCAATTCAGACCAAGTAAAAATAACTCCTTTTACACTCTCTAGGCAAGTGAGTAATTCCCTAAATAAGTATGTATCTGGGAAAGACTGTCTAGTTAAAACGGAAGACTCTGAATCATCTGAACTCACTGAAGAATCTTAAGAGGTCGCAGGACCCTCGGGAGAGTCTGAGCCAGTGTTTCTAAGGGAAGAAATGGCTGTTTAGAGATGACTGGTGACTCATCGATAGGCAGACAGCTGCCCAGTGATATGGGCAAACCCAGATTGCCACTCAATGGTTGTTTCCAGGCACCAGTTCCCATGTTAAGGAAAAGACAAAGGGTGATAGTGGTCACTTGCCCTTAGGGCTTTCTCTTTCTGGGTCTCTGCAATGCCCTTTTCGAGCTCACCAGCGCACTCTTCCATCTCTCACGGCCCCCTGACCCATTCTAGTTCATCAGTCTACAACACCCAGGTTCTCTCCTGACTTCCAGTCGAAAAGGTCTCAGAGAGCTGCCAGTGGTAAGCCTTGCCTCCCGCACTGTATCCTTACAGTCTTACGAACAATTACAGAGCTGGTTATTTCTCGGTAAAAATACTCAGCCGTGTGTCCTATGGCTCTCGTGGAGAAGCGTTTGATGGGATTTTGGTCTTACCTGCTGGCTCCTGGTGGGTTAGCAATGTTGCCCAGATACCTTTTTTATGTTCCCTTCAGTGGCTCTTCGTTTCTAATTCTTTATTCTGCTCTTTGTCAGAATAACTCAAAGGGAAAAGAATATTCACTAACATCCTCCTTGAAAAGATAGTTAAAAGCCATTTGGAAGATGTTGGGTCCCAGGGAATTAGGTGCATCACTTTGTTCTTGTCTTGGTCCTGCTGGCAAAGCTTTGTATCCCAGGATCAAGAGGCTGGTGAATGAAATGAACAAAGACACTGGCCCTCAGGGGCGGTGTGACCGGGTGCAGCATGGCCCGCAGGCGTGGACGGGGTGGGAAGCAGCCCGGAGAAGGCCTTCTTTCTGGAGGTGGAGTTTCCAGCCCACTGAAAACTAGTCGAGACACATGGATAGAGGGTGTTAGGCATCAGCCCCAAAGATTAGACATTTTAGGTAATTCATTCCAAAGGTTTTCTTTTTTATTGCCTGTTTGGCTTGTCTTTTTTTTTTTTTTTTTTTTTTTTGGTAGCTCAGTTTTGCTTGTATCTAATTACATATTTTTGTAACACAAGAAAAGCCACAATAACGATAAACTCGAGATGAATTGGGGGATTGTTTTAAAGTGTTTTTAAAGGAGTATGAGGATGATTTTATAACAGCACAGATTTTAAAAAGCCACGTCTGCTTTTAAGATGACTCTATTCTGTGAGTTTCCCTTATCCACTTTGGTTCCCTCCCAGAAGCTTGGTAGACCCCAGAGGCCACTGGAACATCCCTTATGCAAACCATTGATTTTAATTTGAATGAAATTTGTTGTATTGTTTTTTATGAGGCTTTCCTTTGCTGCTTTAGATGATGGGCCTTTTGGAAGATTGTTTCTATTCAAAATATTTCTAGATGATACAACTGCGCTATGGGTATGCAGCTTTGCTCCTTTTTTGGTGTGTTTTCTGTGAAACAGATCTTTGGCCAGAAGCTTCCTGACCCGGCCGAACTGTGTACTTTAACAAGAAGGGAAGTGCCAGGTCTCCTGGGCCTGACCCGCACGCCCCATATGAGACACGGTTCAATATCCATCACCACTGGTCTTGTAAATGGCTGTAAATGGATTGTTGGTGATGTGACCACCTGGTGTCAACCCCTGCAAAGAGGCTGAAGTCACTCATTCATCAAATATTAATTGATGCCTTCTACAGTGAAAGGGCCCGAGAATGCAGCACTGAATACGGTTCCTGCCCCCAAGAACTTCAGGGTCTTGTAAACAGACAATTGTGTGACTGCACGACCAGTAAGATTGTGGAAAAGGCAGTTGCCCATATGGACGAGGGAGTAACCGACTCTGACCTGGGAAGAAGAGAGACAGTTGGTCTGGGCTTCCTTCTATTTACTCAGTGGGCATTACTGAGTTACGTGCCCAGCACTGCCAAGAGCAGCAGGAACGCAGCCCCGACAGTGCACATAAGCTGAGCTCAACTCTCATGGAGAGACAGAGCAAGAAAAGTAACGGCCAATGAACAAGCAACAATTGGGCATTTACAGACAGATAACCCAAGTAAGAGCTACTTTTCAGATCCAGTGACCGGGGAAGATCACTCTGAGGGCGTGGGATTTAAGGTCAGAACTGGAAGTCAGGCAGGAGTCCGTCGTGCAGGAGATTCGGGGAAAAAAAAAATCCAGGCAGAGGGGACAGCTCGGGCAGAGAGGTATTAAGGTAGAAACAAGCTTTCTGTGTTTGAGAAATGGAAAGAGAGCAGGACTGGCTGGGGGGGGCAGGCAGCGAGGCTGAGGGAGGAGGCAGTGGTGGACCCCGGGGCACCTGCTGAGCGGGGCGACCCCCCAACCCACGGCTGTTGTCCGCATGCAAGTCCTGAGCTGGGCAGAAGATGGCATTTAGCGGGGTAAAGAGGGAAGCATGAACAAGTGGCGAGCTTGCACGAAGAGTTCAGGAAAGGGCTGGTGGCGGGTACCAGGGGTTGACGGTACTGGAGAAAGCGGTGCGTGGTTGTGAAAGAGGGAAGGGATGCAAGCGGCCAAGGTCAAGGGGGACCCAGAGGACAGCATCGGGCCTGAGAGGGTCAGCATCAACCATCCTCGGGTCTGAGAGTGAGCAGAGGGAGCGGCTGGAGAGAAGCAGGAACGGAGGACTTGGTGCCCTGATGCCATATTAATCTCGACGTGTTTCCTGCAGGTTCTTTTAAACCAGGATAAACGTCCTGCCTTACTACGGTAGGATATCGCAGCTGAAAACAGTACTGGGGGCTGTGTTCGGCTTGCCCCCATTTTCCAGGTGCTCGTTTGTGTGTATTCACTTCCAGGCAATTTTATCACGTGTACGACTGCTCCCACAGGGAAGGCGAACAACAGTTCAATCACAAGGACCCCTGGTGTCACACCCAGCCACTTGCCTCCATTTAACCCCTAGTAACCACTCATCTGTTTTCTGTGTCCGTACTCTTATTATTATGTTATGTAAATGGAATTATCCAGTAGATACCCTTTTGCGATGGGCTTTCCCCCTCAGCATAATTCTGTTGATATCCTCTACGGTTTTCAGGTTCCTTTTCATGGTTGCATGCTATTCCAGGGGGGAGGCACCTGGGAAGTTTCACTGTTCACCTGTTGAGTGGCAGCTGAAATTTTTCCAGTGGGGGCCTATTATGAATAAAGATGCTATAAACATTTGTGCATAGGTTTTTGCCTGGACACAAGTTTTCACTTCTCTGGGATAAATGTCCCAGAGTACAAGGGCTGACTTCTTTGACGACAACTTAACTTTGTAAGAAACTGCCAGAATGTCTCCAGAATGGCTACACTATTTTGCATTGGTGCTAACAAAGAACGAGTGATCCAGTTTCTCTGCATCTTCACCAGCTTTGGGTGTTGTCACTATTTTGTGTTTTAGCCATGCTGGGAGGTATGTAGCAGTAGCTCCTTACAGTTGTCGTTTGCATTTCCCCCATGGCTGAGGATGTTGAACACCTTTCCATGTGCTGACTTGCCATCTGTATATCCTCTTCAGGGAAAAGTAAGCTCGTGTCTCTTGCCCGTTTCCTAATTGGTTGTTTTCTTTTACCATTGAGTGTTGAGAGTTCTTTTTATGCATTCTTTTTTTTTTGGTAAGGTTTTATTTATTTGACAGAGAGAGAGCAGAAGCAGGGGGAGAGGCAGAGAGAGAAGGAAAAGCAGGCTCCCTGCTGAGCAAAGAGCCCAACTTGGGGCTCAGTCCCAGCACAAAAGCAGATGCTTAACTGACCCAGGTGCCCCTTTACATATTCTGAAAGGAGTCCTTTGCTGAATATGTGGCTTGCAGATGTTTTGTCTCAGCCCGTAGCTTGTCTCATCATTCCATCAAGCAGGATTTCACAGAGCAAACATTTTAATTTTGATGAGGTCTGACTCATCAACTTTTACTTTCATGGTTTGTGTTACATCTAAGAACTCTTCATCCTGCTCTAGATCCTAAAAATGTTGTCCTATGATTTTTCTAAAAATTTCGTAGTTTTATGTTTTACCTTTAAACCCATGATTGACTGTGAGTTAATTTTTGTATAAGGTATGAAGTTCAAGTTGATAATCTTTTTTCTTTTCTCCTGTTTCTTTTCTTTTTTTTCGCCAATGGATATCCAGTTGCTCCAGCAGCATCTGTTGAAAGACTATTCTGAATTGCTTTGGCTCCTTCATCAAAAATCAACTGGGCGTATCAGTGTTGGTCATCTCCTGGATCCCCGAGTCTTGTTGCACGGATCTGTAAGTGGGTCCCTCTTCTCATTCCACACTGTCTTGATTATTGTATCTGTATAATGATCCTGGACGTTAGAGTGATTCCTTTCACTTTACTTTTCTTTATCAAAATTGCTTTAGCGATTATAGGTCCTGTGCCTTTTCATACACACTTTCAAATAAGCTTGTCTATTTTTATAAACACCTGACTGGGACTTTGGAATTGCATCAAACCTACAGATCAATTTGGAGGTGGGGGGAGATTAGCATCTTCACTACGTTAAATCTTCAAATCCCACAAACATGATATATCTCTCTATTTACTTAGGACTTCTTTAATTTCTTCTATCTGTATTTTGTGACTTATAAGAATATAGATTCTGTGCATGTTTTGTTAGATTTATACCTAGGTATCATTTTTTTTGGAGCTATTTTAAATGGTATTGTATTAAATCTGTTTCCACATGGGTTTTTTTTTTTGTTGTTGTTGTTAGTATGTAGTTTATTTTTGCTCTACTTTTTTTTTTCCACCTAGTCTCAGGTAAAAGATTGTACCTTCTAGCAAATATAAATCACTAAGAGAATCATGAGTCCTGGAATTGCAATTTCCAAACACGATTTCAATCATGATTTTCTGGAATCATCATCTGGGTAAGAATTAGACCACGTCTACCTCCATGTTTGGTTGGGAGTCACTGAGTTTGTGTGTGTCAGAGAAGAGGGGAGCATTGTTTCCAGGGAAGGGGATTTTGTCATTCAGGCCATCACACTTCTCTTTGCATTAGCTGTTTTTGGCTCTTTGGATCTATTTAGAATTAGGCAGGTGGCCCAAAAAAATGTTCATACAAGCTAGACTTATTTTACTCTTTCTGATTTTTATATTTTGTTGGGAAGTATGCAGTGTTCCTGCTATGATGACATGCTTCTATTTTCTTCACCAATTAGTCTAAGAACTAGTATCAAAATAAGTAACTTGAAGGTTGGTAGCACTTGAAGTTGGGCAGCTCTGGTCACTGAGGAAAGAGCAAATGCCCCTGGCTGAGTCTGACCAGCAGCCGTGAGGCCAAGGACAGTTTTTCTATTTCTTATTGTATATTTGACTGACATCATGAAAAGAATGTTCACCACTGGGTGCTGTTAGGAAGATCACCCTTCCCAACCCCAAACTGGGCATTAGAGTTGAGTAAATGAGTTCTGAGTTATTATGTATTGATAGGAAAATTATATGTGTGTCGAAATGTATATATTGAGTTGTGAGCCTAGAAGCACCAGGTAAATTATTAGGGAGCCCTGCGTTTGGGGTTATATTTGTGCAAATTTAGCAGGTGATACAACCTTTGCAAGAAAAGATGCTGCTTTCAGAATAGTACACTTCATCAGCTCATGGGTCTAAGAAAAGATATGGGAAGAAAATCCCAAAGGCAAAGTAAGCATCCAAAAGGTGGCCGAGTAATGCAAATTGATATTTGAAATGGAAAGTTATCTTCTCTTAAAATATCTTTAATTTTTAAATTAAAACAATTTTTTAATCTTCTCTATTTTTAAAACATCTTCAGTGGGAAAATGGGATGGAAATAGTAACGGAGGTGCCTCTTATGACAAGATGATACTCCGATTCCAAATGGAAACTAGCCTCGAGACTGACACAGTAAAAAGCTCTTAAATTTGAATGTGCCTCAGAATCACCTGGAGGACTTGTTAGAACATGGATTCCAGGGCCCACCCTAGACTCTCTCTGAAATGTGCATTTCTTTTTTTTTTTTTTTAAGATTTTATTTATTTATATATTTGACAGAGAGAGAGAGATCACAAGTAGGCAGAGAGGCAGGCGGAGAAAGAGGGGGGAAGCAGGCTCCCCGCTGAGCAGAGAGCCCAATGCTGGGCTTGATCCCAGGACCCTGAGATTAGGACCTGAGCTGAAGGCAGAGGCTTCAACCCACTGAGCCATCCAGGTGCCCCTGAAATGTGCATTTCTAACAAGTTTCCTTCTGATGCTGATGCTGCTGTGGTCAGGACCCAACTCTGAGACTGACTGTAGTTCATTCTTAACTCCACCGAAGGCTAAAATATTAGGGTTGTTAGATTCAACAAGGACAGGACTGAAGGCTGTCCTCAGGTCTATAAAGACTTTGAATGAGCAGATTTCTAGATGTTACCCTTGGGTCTCCAGTGGACAAGGGGAAACACTAAAGTAGATTTCTGTTGTAGCTAGAGAAGACATGAAGTCCCAGGGTGATAGTGCACTGGGACAATCAACAAAGGAGAGCATGAGTTTTCTATACCTGGAGTCCTTCTAAAGAAAATAGGCCACAGGCCATTTTTTTGTCCTGAATTGTTTGGAAATTCTCTTGTTTATAGGTAAATGACCAAGTTTCTAAAAATACAGGACATGCCACAAAGTTGGTAGACTTTGTCTTCCCAATTTCTCAATCTACCAAATGTAGTGATTAAATTCTTCAGTTGTATAGATGTTTTCTCTTTATGCTTGGCTTGTGTTCCCTTAGTTACATATGAGGAGACTCTTTCTGGGTCTTAAGAATCAGGCATTCATGGTAGGTATGTATATTTGTGGGTGGTTTGGTTTGGCCAAGAGTCATTGTGGCCCTTGTCCTCATGTCACACAGAGATTTCAAAAGTTTTCATCCTCTTGCTCATGAATGTACAGAAATAGTTTGAGGGGGGAGGTCCTTGGTCAACACCTTAGATCTGCTTTGCACAGTTGCTTTGTTTGTTCTCATGAAAATGAGGCAAAGAATTGTCCTCAGAAACTGGCAAATGCAAAAGTAAAATATTTTCATGATTTCTAAGAAAGATGGCAGAGTGGGACGCCTAAGTGGCCCAGTCAGTGAAGTGTCTGCCTTTGGCTCAGGTCATGATCTCCGGGTGCTAGGATGGAGCCCCATATCAGGCCCCCTGCTCCATGGGGAGTCTGTTTCTCTCTCTCCCTCTGCCCCTCCCCTGCTCCTGCTCTCTCTCTCTCTCTCTCAAATAAGTAAATAAAATATAAAAAAAGAAAGAAAGTTGCCAAAGTAAAAACAAAGAGACTAGGACTGAAATCTCCGGGTGCAGGCCTAAGTGGACACAGCAAACTTTGGTACCACCTGTATTCAATCCTGCTGTCAGTGCATCTTGACCCAATCCAACACAGGGCCATTTCTATGTAAGAGTTAATTGCCTGCTTGCCTGACCTGGTCATGACCTCTTCCCAAAATCACCCTCCCTGATAAGCATTTTGTGTCAAAGGCCACATTCTTTCAATTGATATTTGAAATGGAAAGATTTAAGGCAGATTGGTAGACATATTACATTTGTCATAAGAATGTCCTTTTGGGGGGAGGGTTGGTGATTTGGGGGAAAAACCTGCGGTTCTACTGGAGCAACAACAGCACAGACTGGGTTCATGTTCCTTCAACCCAAGGTGACATGTGGGCCTTTTTGGAAAGAATAATAATGATCCCAATGATTTCAAAGAACTGAGTGTTTCAGACAGTGAGATGTGACACTGAAGTTGTGTAAATAAGGCTGTTCTCGACCTGTCTGTGACTGTGAATACGGAGAGAACGATTCTTGCTGGAAAAAGGAATGGTGTCCAGGATTTTTCTTTTTTAATAAAGAGAAAAGAAAAAGTTTATGTTCAGGAATACCCCTTTGGGATTTTTTTCCCCCAGAATTACTCTGATACAAACAGGTACATCCTCTAAATAACCAATAGAAAGGAGGTTGCACAATAGAGACATCATGTTTGCTTTCTTTTATCTCTCTTTTTTTTTTTAAGATTTTATTTATTTATTTGAGAGAGAGAGTGAAAGAGAACGTGAGAGGGGAGAAGGTCAGAGGGAGAAGCTGACTCTTCTTGGAGCTGGGACTCCGAGGCGGGACTCAATCCCAGGACTCTGCGATCATGACCTGAGCGGAAGGCAGTCGCTTAACCAACTGAACCTCCCAGGCGCCCCCATGTTTGCTTTCTAAACATTTCACCGCATCCTGACACAATGGTCTGGCTTTGGGGTAACATGTAGGACACCAAACCTCAAAGCAAAATGGAAGACCTTGGGGAGCCTGGGTGGCTCAGTCGTGAAGCGTCTGCCTTCGACTCAGGTCATGATCCCAGGGTCCTGGGCTCGAGCCCCGCATCGGGCTCCTTGCTCGGCAGGAAGCCTGCTTCTCCCGCTACCATTCCCTCTGCTTGTGTTCCCTCTCTCGCTGTGTTTCTCCCTGTCAAATAAATAAAATCTTTAAAAAAAAAAAAAAAAGGAAGACCTTTTCTGATTAGGCACATGTCCGTTCTGAGCGTCCTGGGGGCATTCCAAGGGGCTTGAGCAGGGGGAGGTAAAATCTCTACTACACAACCCGGGGCATAGATGCGTCTACCTCTCCAGGTAGAGGTAAGCCCGCTGCATCAGGCACTGGCTACCCAGTGCGCGGTGAGAAGTGCCTCTTCTCGCGGGCTTTCAGGCCACAGCCCCGCCCCCTGCTCCCGGGTCACGTGTCATCTGAAGCACGTCCCACGTGCCACGTAGCGCAAAGCCAAGTTTCAAAGCCCGGAAGTGGAGTCAGTCACCCTCCTCAGTGCGGCGACCAAGGCCGGAGTGCGTTCCAACAAAAGATTAATAGAACAGTGTCTACACGGTTCATGGCAGGGATTAAAGATAAACATTGAAATTTCAACCATGAATGGGGTTCACCAACGCCCAGGCACTGGGCTGCTTGCCTGGAGTCGGAGGCTGACATGGAAATCCAATTTTTTTGAGGGTTTCTCTGTACATGGGAATTGGCAGAAAACATGATGGAACAAAACATATCAGTTCCTTTCTTTTGAAAATGGGTCTTAAGGCAAAACTTGCGGTTGGCGTCTTCCTCCACGGCCCTGCGTATTCTGCCCTCCGGAGCTTGCACAGCCCTGGGTCACGGCCCGTCGTGCCTCCCAGTGCAACTGTGATCATAAAGGACGGGACTCCCACAACCTGGGACGTTCTCGCTGACAACGGTTTCTTTATTTAGCTTGCATGAATTTATGGAACACACACCGTCCTTTCATAGCAAGACAACAAATAAAAATAAAAAAAAGAGATCTCAGCCATCCGCCTATGATACATTATTCTAGTCGTGCATTTCGTTTTCAGCAGCACAGACCTGCCGGGCATAAGAACAGAGTAGAAATGGCCCGGAACGTGTGGGCACGATGGAAATGCAGGCACCAAAGTTGTGGGAAAGAATTTCAGAAAAACAGAAATAAGTTAGTAGCTGTGATTCCGTTTTCAGTTTGTGCAGCATGTAAATTGACTCCAGGGGCTGGGATGTCTCTTGTTTTCAGAGTTCTTATTGTTCTCGTCAATAGTAGGCTCTTTCTGAAATGATCCATTTGTGATGTGACGGAGAGGAGGGTGTCAGTTTCCACCTTTTGAGGGCCTGGGACTGACTGTCGGGTCGTGGGAAGAGAAACGGGGAGCGTTGGAGGAAAGTCGCACCAGCAGGCCGGAGCCATCTGGGCACACGCTGCAAGAGGCCGGCCACCCGCCCCTAGCAAGGCTCCGCTTCTTGCAGCAGCCTCTCCCACCGCCGCAGCCACGGGAGCCGCAGCCACGGGAGCCGCAGCCGCCGCCACAACTGACGCCACCACAACTTCCGCAGCCACAGCACCCCATGGTGTCCAGAGAGGGGACTCAGGAGAGGTGAGGAGGGAGACTCGGGGGCCGCGGGAGGTCTGGTATTTGCCTCTGCCAGGGACCCTTAAATAGCGGATGTGGGGGTTTCGCACATGTTATGTACTCGCCCCCTGGTGGTTTTGACCCATTTCTGGGATGGATGTTTATTTCCTGTTACTTCCTCACCAGTACTCACGACTTAATTTGTCTTTTGACTTCAGATTAGTTCACTTTTAGTTCAAAAGTGGAATCAGAACTGGCTGAAATAGTTAATAACACGCTACTTTTCCCCCCAATTGGTCTGCCCGAGAGTGCAGTTTTGATTAATATTAGGTGATCGAAACTAGAGATACAGCTTTCCTGCTTCTTCAGTGGATTTTCACCTCCCAGAGGGGAGACCTAGACTGGCATTTTATCTTATCTTTGATCTTACTCTGATTATATGCACTTTGTGTACATTATCTTATCTAATCACTCTTAAAAAGGCAATGAATTTCCCTGGGGCAAATAATACATTATATATTAATAAAAATTTATAAGTAGCATCCTATTATATGGATTCACCATAAAAAAAAAAAGGCAATGAATTTGGTTTATAGAGTCTCTATTCACCTGGATTTTATAGCCAAATAAATAGCCAGGAAGGGCTGTATGGTTGTGTTTCCATTTGGGGATTGGCATTAACATAGCAGAGGTTAAAAGAAGCCCAGGAGGGAAAAAAAAATGGAAAAAAAAATCAGTTTTCAGCAATAAAGAAATTTCTTATACATCAAACAGAAAATGTAATTAAAAAAAACAAACCACATTGAAAATATCAACAAAATTATACCAGTGCGTAAACCTAGTGACTTGCAAGATCCTTAGAAAGAAAATTATTAAATTGTGTGGAAGGACATGAGAGAGGAAATGAGTGGAGAAATGTACTAGGTCTACAGATGGGAATTCTCAATATTGAAACGGTGTTGTGATAGTGTTTCATGCGCCCCCTTGGCTGGGCGAAGGCTGGCCCAGATAGCTGATAAGACATCTTTTTCTGTGTCTGTGAGAATGCTTCCAGGAGAAATTAGCATCGGAATCAGATTGAGTGAAGAAGATGGTCCTCATCAGCGTGTGTGGGCATCATCCAGGGCACTGAGGATCTGAATGGAAAAAAGGTGGAGGAAGTGCCAATTTGCTGTTTTTGCTTGAGCCTGGACAGCCATCAGGCTCCTGCCTGCAGACATCAGAGCTCCCGCTGCTCAGGTCTTGATGCGGATGGAATTCCATCACGGGCACTCGTGATTCTCCGGCTTGCAGATGGCAGGCCCTAACACTCTCAGCCTCCATATCATGCGAGCCAATTCCTATGGGAAATTTATATGTCTGTACCTGTATCTCTCTGTTCTCTGGATTCTGTGTCTCCGGAGAACACTCGTTAATGCACGTGTCAGTCCTTCCCCAAGGAATTAATAAGCTCATTGCGATTCTATGAAAAACCCTGAGATTTTTAAAACATTGGTCTCTTTTCATGGGTTCGTTGTACACTTTTTATAAAAACTGGAAATATTTCCCCCAAAATATGTTTGACAAAACAAGAATGTAAGACATTTTTTAAAAAGACTTATTTATGTGTTTGAGAAAGACAGAGAGAGAAGGAAAACACATGTGAGCCGGGGGAGGGGCACAGGGAGAGGGAACCAAAGAATCCCCAAGCAGACTCCCTGCTGAGCACAGAGCTCCAGGTGGGGCTTGATCCCCAGATCCTGAGGTCATGACCTGAGCCAAAATCAAAAGCCATCCATTTAACTGACTGAGCCCCCCCAGGCACCCCGAGACATTTTTAAAAAAGCAGACTGAGAAGAAAAGTTCACCTGTCATATATTGGAACTAATTCGGCAGCTACAGAATTAGTTCTGCAATTAAAACAATGTGATGTCCTGTTGCTGAGAGAGACAGAGACTAGTGGATGGGAACCGAGAGTGCAGAGATAAAAGCAACACAAATTTTGGAATTTGGTGTACAGCAGAAACACTACAAACTAGGAGAGGATCCTGGCTGTTCAGTGTTGGTACTGAAATAATAGGCTGCCTCTCTTGATACAAATAATACAAGGGTCCTTGGTCGTCCTACACATTAAAATAAGTGCCGGATGATTTTAAGATCAAAAAGTGACAAGCAAAATTTGACATTTTAGAGAGACGTGGAAAATTAGCTCTATGACTTCAAATTCGTCAAGTATTTCTTCAAATAAAAAAGGAGCACATTAATGAAAGACAAAATACATGAAAAGGAAGAAAACATTTTACACAATGATGCAGAAAACAAAAGTTAAAGCAAACTACAGGCTAAAGGGAAAATCAGTTTTAGAAAGGGAAACAACTTCATAGAAAAATGCATGAAGGATATTAGCTGAGGGGTCATAGAAGACAGCTCTACATACAAGAAGAAGCTCAACACCACTAATGATCAGAAAGGTAGAAATAAGGACTACACTGTGGTATGTCTTATATCCACCTGCTTATCAAAATGTTGAAGTCTGATAATACCAAATATTGGTGAGCATGTTGGAAGTTCATACGGTGTTGGATGGGAATGTACATCACTATGACCAATTTGCAGAGCAATTTAGGCACTTCTGGTCAAGATACAGATGTGCATGATCCCATTTACTCACTTATATCATAGTGTGCTAATGGAAAGAACAAAGCTATTCACCGAGTTACCACCTATTACTGTCATTGTTTTGACACTCAAGTTGTCCTACATTTTCCCAGTCGCCACACCTTCAAGCTGGTTCGTGTACATTTGAAAAATATCTTTATCATTTTTTGAGTACCGACTTATATTCTGACACAAGCTGTTCATGGCCCATTTCATCCTTCCCCAACCCTAGACCTGGAATCAGCCTTTCTTCCAAAGAGTCTGTTTCCTTGTATTGGAGAATGGTGTTTAGAATCCAAGATCAGCGTGGCAAGTATGCACATTGTGAAGATTTTTTTTCTCTATTTATAGTTAGTTCTGCTGTAACACAATGTATGTGTTCCAGCAAACCATAGCACTGTACAAAAGGAAGCAGTGAAAACCACAGGGCTATGGTTTTCTCCACCTACTTGGTGTTTCTTATGGGCAAAGTCCTGCATAAGCAAACACAGAATTGGCATTCTGCTCTAATTGTTCCTTAATATAGCAACCTCCTTGGAATAATATTTTTCCCAGGCCTATGAAGTTATAATTGACACATGAAAACTGTATATATTTAAGGTCTACAGCGCAATGATTTGATATATGCATACATTGTAAAATAATTACCATAATCAAGTTAATTAACACATCCATCACCTTACTGAGGTACCTTTTTTTCTTTTTGTGGTGAGAAATTTAAGACTAGCCCTTCGAAGCAAATTTCAAGGGTACATACAGTATTATGAACTATAGTCACCAATGTACATGAGATCCCCACACCTTACTCATCTAACTGAAAATTGGTGTCCTTTGATCAACATCTTCCCAATGTCTCCTCCCCTCAGCCCCTGCTGCCTTTCTCTTCTCTGCTTCTGTGAGTTTGACTTTTTTAGATTCCGTCCATAAGTGAGAACATGCAGTATTTGTCTTTCTATGTCTGGCTTATTTCACTTAGCATAATGTCCTCCTTGGAACAAATTTGCATTTTTAAAACAAGTGTTATAGCAGAACCGGCTGTATTATATATCAGGAATTATGCTAGGTGTTGGGAATTTAATTAACTGATCTTCTGTAAGTTTTCCACTTGGCCTTCTGTGATAGAACTTTTCAGATTACATTATTATGGTTTACTTCTGTCTCTTTTTGGTGGACTATATATGTTCCTTTAGGGCCAGTTTCATCTTTCATTCACCTTACTTCTCTGACTGCTGCACAGTGTTTGGAATCTAGGAGACAGGGTTATTGGACGCTTGGTGAACTGATTCAGAGAAGGAGATGTGGTCCTTTCTTTTGAGGTGTTGTCAATCTAGAGCTCTGCTCTTCAGTATATTAGCTGTCACCATGTATGGCTATTGAAATTTAGATTAATTTATCTAAATAAATTCAAATAATTTATTAAATATTAAATTTATACTTAAATAATAAAATCATATTATTTTATTTATATAATTTATTTATAAATATATAAATATATTTATATATTATATATAAATATTTATATATTTTTATATATTATAATATATATTATAAAAAATAAAAAATTAAATAAATAAATTTAATCAAAATTAAATAAGGAAGAGTTTTTGTTCTTGAGCCTCATTAGTCATATTTTAAACACCAGTAGCAACATGTGGTAAGTGGCTACCATATTGGCCAGCTCAGAATAGAATATTTCCTCCATTGCCAAAAGTTCTATTGGTTAGTGTTGATGTAGACTCCAGTGGATGAAGAGTTATAGCTCCCTTATGATCCAGATTATTCTCAGACCTGTTGATATCCCCCCACCTTCCCATGAAAATGACAAAAAGACGATCCCACATATGGGAAAATATTATTGAAAACATTTCAGACTGAAAGTCTTCTTCAGAAAAAGCAGATTTTAAAAGAAGGTCGATCTGTGTAATAAAATCTACAGTATTCCACAAAGGAGTCAATAGGCTAAAAAGGAAGTGAATTTTTCTTAAAGAGACAACATGAGGCAAGACTATACACCAAGTCTTGAGCCTCCTAAATAGCCATTTTTTGCAAAGTAGACTGAGAGGAGATGGCAAGATCAGTAGGAGAGAAATAGGACCTTGTCTCATCAAAGCCAAGAGATAAGAGTGTGTCAAGAGAGATTTGCCAACTCCTTAGTGCTGCGAAATTATCTTGTAGATTGCCTGAAGAGCACACTTTGGACTGAAGCACATGGAGGCCATCTGGGACTTCAACTAGAGTAGTTCCAGTGAAGTGGTTTATCTAGAGAAGAGTGGAGAAATTCTGGATTCTTGGCAGAGATTTTTATTTATTATAGTAAACAAAAAGTACAAATAACACCCAGGATACACACCATCATCCCCGATTATGTTTTTGAATAATCAAAATGTTTTGAATATAATTTTGAATAATAATGCATATGTGTATACTTACAGAACTCTGGAAGGAAATTATAGTGAACAGTAGTTATTTCAGTAACGTGTGATTGTGGGTAATCTTTATTTTCTTGGTATTTCTGTGCATTTTCAAATTTTTTATGAGGAACATATGTGGTTTCATGGTCAGAAAAAGCAAAAATTATATTAAGTATGCATATGTGTGTTATTAAGTTATCCGTAATTATGTTCAAATAGTGAAATTATAGGTAATATTTTGTTTCTACATATTTTACTATATGTTAAAAGGTTGCCAATGCATTTTATTATATATAATCTTATGCATATTTTGCTGACGGTCCTTTCCCACATTCTTGATCCCCACTGAATCCCTATTGCATTTGATTTTTTTCCTCAGCTTTACGGAGGTTAAATTGACAAATAAAATTGCAAGATATTTAAGTTTACCACGTGGTGATGTGATATAGGTATACGGTGTGAAAGGTCAATCCCTGTTTTCTAATGTCACTATTCTCATACCTGTCATCTACAGGAAGCTAGTTTGGGGACAATGCTTTGTGTAAGTGCCGCTGTCAAGGGCAGAAGAGACAAGAGGGAGTAGCAGGAGGCAGACTGGGCCTAATTAATTTGCTTCTTGTTAGAGGGTGAGAGAGAGGCCATCTTGAAGGTTTTGATGCTGGTGAGAAGAGTCCAGAAAGCAGAGGGAATTCATTGCTGTGTCTGCAGTGCCTCTAATGGGGTGGGCGCTTACTCAGGAGGTGCTCAGCAAATAACTGTGGAGGTAAAAGGTGCATGAGAAAGGAGATTTAAGAGGCCAGAGGGAACGTCTTCGGAGCAAAGATGGAGGGGCTGGCCTGTGGTAGGAGGAGTGGAGGGTGCACCAGCTTGGTCTAACTCAAGGCAAGAAGGAGAGAGAGGGCCAAGATTTGGGCGGGGTTTATAGATACTGTGGCAGAAAGGTCCTTCTTGAGTGAAGGGGTTGGAGGAGGCATCTGAAGAATGGGGCCGAGATTGGAAGTATCATTGGCAGAGGAGGGGGAGCCCAGCTGATGAGAGAGGAGAGGTGAGCGCGGAGGACGACAGGGCGGACGGTCCCCCTGGTTCCCTGGGCACCATTGACGGTGGTGCTACCAGCTCTCAGCCCCTTCTTGCCTCACCATTGTCCTGCTACGCAATACCATTGCCGCCTGTTTTCCTTGCCCGTCTTCCCTCTTTCCTTTATTATCATGTAATGAAAACCCAGCCCAAACCGAAGGATAGAAAAAAAAAGATTGATTTCAATTGAAGTGATTGGGAAAAGCTAGCATTTGAACTGTGTTTTTAAAAACGAGAATTTCAGTGGTGGAAGAGGGCTAAAGGCACAGTCATGAGGGAGGTAAGGGAGGATATAAAAGTTCAAAGGATGATTATATGGCTTGTGTGTTTCCTTTAGGAGAGCAAAAAGGTCTGGGTCACAGGAGAAATCTAGGGTGTGTCCTGTGTCGTCACAGTCATCCCAGAGGATTTTGCTTGTTGACCCTGTTCCTTCTTGTGCTGCGTGTTCTTTGCTGAATCTTGCCTGTTTCGTCGTTAATGTCTTTTTGTCTTATTTGTAAGTACTCCGTAGGCTGTGCAGCACATAGTACCTGCACCATAAAGATTAACTACTAGTTGTAGGGCTATTAATTACCAAGCTCTCCCTTCTCGTGCAGCCAGATTATTACAGGTGAGTCTGGACTTCAGTTTAAAGACAAAGGCAATCAGCCGAGGATAACTGAGGAGGAACCAAATGTGCGCCCCTGGAGAAAATATAGCAGCGTGAGGTAGGAGATATATATGAACTAAAATTTCATTAAATGGCATTGAGCCATCATTATACCATATTACGAACCATGTGTAGAGATTTATTAACTTGATGAGGCAAAAGTCAGTAGTTGGGTACATTTTTAAGCAGTTTCTTTTCTCAGGGACCCAAATTTTCCAAATCTCTCTTCTGGCAGCTTCGGTGTGTGGAACTGGAACTTGGAACCACATTCCAAGACCCACGGGGCCCCCGAAGCTGGTAAGATCATCCTTTTCCCACTGGGTATCAGTGTGAGGCTGGGTTTTCTTTATGTGCTTCAACCAAAACAACATAGTCCAGTAGTTACAACGTGGAGAGCTGATAATGAGAAGCCGGCCATCTTTGATTAAGTCAGACATTAAAGCAATTTGCAAAAGTATAAAACAATGTCACCGCGTTCACCAAATTTTGGGGAAAATGTAGTTATTTTTTCCCAAAAAAGTGCTATTTATGTGAGCAAGTAATCGGCTTATGGTGTTATTTTAAAATTCATGTTAATGAATGAAATAACATTCATGAAATGAATGTTAATGAATCCCTCATCTGATGGAGTCTCTGGGGACAGAGGAGCTTTGCAGGGCCCCTGAAAGCTCACCTTGTGGCCACCTTGTTGCCTGCTCTGTGACTAAGACCAAAGCTACACATGTGACTCAAGCAATAACTAATGACAAGGCAGACATTCGAGAGTGCGAAGGTCCCGAAGCTGGGTCCGGAGACTGGGTTTCTCCCGGGAGGACGATTTTTATCCTTTGCTGAGTGAGTTCACCATTTGCAGGCAGAGTGTGTGTCCCAGGAAGAAGAAATACACGTCTGCTTGTCTAGAGGGATGTGGCCTCTTTGATCTGTGCCATGCTGACCTCTGTTAGAAAACATGGTAGATGTGGCAAGTTACCTCTTTCATTTAAGGTTCTCTGTATCTTTGTGTTTCTTTCCCCTACTGAAAGGATCCTTCAGAATTTTCCTCAAAGAGATGTCAAGGGAAATAACAATTCCCCCCGGAGGGCAAATACTAGTGAGCAAGCAAAATGTCAGCGGGCAGGATGCCTCTCCCGGCTCGTGCATTCCAAGACCAGCTGTATTTGAAAATGGGGATGGGTTCTTTGCTAAATATTCCCATTGGGTGAAACAGAGATATATTTAGCTAGGCTGAAAGCAGGTGACTTAATGAGAGGAAAGGTGTCAGAAAATAAACAGAAGAGCCTGAAGTTTTCCTAAAGGAGCTAAATCAACCACAGGGAAGTGGTCACGTGTCTTCCCTCTCCTACACCCAGATTGGGTACATAAGGGGCTCCCCCAGCAGAAGGCGGCATCAGATCCCTCTCGCCTCCTGAGTCTCCTTCCTCACCTCTCCTGAGTCCTCACTCTCCTGACACCATGGGGTGCTGTGGTTGCGGAAGTTGCGGCGGCTGCGGCGGCTGCAGTGGGGGCTGCGGCGGCGGCTGCGGGGGCTGCGGCGGCGGCTGCGGGGGCTGCGGCGGCGGCTGCGGCAGCTGCACCACCTGTAGGTGCTACCGCGTGGGCTGCTGCTCCGCCTGCTGCCCCTGCTGCTGCGGCTGCTGCGGGGGCTGCTGCAGTACCCCCGTGGTCTGCTGCTGCCGCCGCTCCTGTGGCTGCGGTTCCTGCGGCTGCGGCTCGAGCGGCTGCGGCTGCGGGAAGGGCTGTTGCCAGCAGAAGTGCTGCTGCCAGCAGAAGTGCTGTTGCAAGAAGCAGTGCTGCTGCTAGGCGGCCGGCAGGCAGCTCCGCCCCTCCCGGGAGCCGGCTGGGGGCGGCCCCTCCGCCCTGCGGGTAAGACGGCTTCACCTCATCCACCTACTCCTTTCCCTTGGCCTGTCACCAGCTTCCCCCCTCCTGCTTCCTGGGCCTCCTGCTTTGTCCTTCTGAGCTCGCCCTCTGCCCACACCTGGCACACATTTGCCCCAATTGCACAGCACGAAACGAAGATGCAACCCAAGGGCCCTTGAGAAGGCAGCTGGGCAAAGCCAAAGTTTACTGGGAACCCCAAGAGTTTATTGGTTTATAATGGTCTATCTTTTATAAATATTCAGGCCTGGCTCTTGGCCATTTGGGAGTTTTCTGCCTGTGCGCTGTCTTTTCTGTAGCTCTGTCTACATCTGCTGTTTGAAATTTCCTAATAAAGTGACTTGATGCACGATGACGTCTCTCCATTCGTCACATGTTCTGTGAGTTTCTCCGTCCGCAGTTTGGGCCCCGTGCAGTCAATCTGGCTCTGGTGCTCCCGCGGCCCCATCGCCCCACAGCCGGCCTGGGGGCTGGACCGTGCAGCCATAGCCACTTAGCAGACATGCACACAGCCCCCTTACTGCTGCCCTGAGGGGCCTCTGCTCTCCCACTCACCAGAGAATGTTCCAGGGTGGGGTGAGGGTGGTGGGCATTGGTAGTAGTGGGACTCTGTTTCTTGACATTTAAGAAATAAAAAAAATGGGCCCCAGAGGAAGGGAGGCGGCAGGTAACCCTTATGCTGCAGCGCTGGTTGGTTTCTCCCGAGACTGAGAAGCATTGGCCCCAGCCGGGAGCTCGAGCTCCGTGGAAGGTTCTAGAAGGTTCTTGTTCTTGCTAGCATCCCTGGCTGTGCCTCCGACAACTGTGTCTTTTCTCTCTGCTTCTGCTGATTTTGTACAGCCATATTCTTGGGGCAGGCCCTTGGGGAGGGATGACAGACTGTTGCCCGTCCACCCAGTGCATGGGATGATTCTTCTCAGCTACGGATGGGGGAGGCAAGCCACACTATGATGTCAGGGCCAACCCTGGTGGCCAGACCAGCTCCAGCAGCTGGGCGGCCGAGGGATCCTCTTCTTAGGCTTGCCTGATGCTGCCCTGTCCATGCAGAAGAGAAAGGATGGGTGTTGAGTTCTCCTGGACCCCCACCCCCTGCCATCTATAGCTCATTACAAGCTTTAGAGGTGAGTTGTATTAGACCCATTTCATTGCTGAAGTGACTGAGGTTGAGGCAGTAAAGAAATTCATGGAAGGAAATGCAGCTAATAAATCCCGATTGAATCCCAGGTTTTTCTGACACCAGATGGGGCAATCCTTTTTCTACACCAAACTGATTATCTGAGCTTAGACCAATTTCCTTGTTCATTTATTTCCCCCCTTTTTGGTCTTCCCAGGCTCATGCATATATGTGCTGGTATCTGGCTGTTCCTCACACTGCCAGGTGGTCCTTGAACGCTGCTTCCTGGGTGAGAACTGTGTTCCAGCAAGTTCCTTCTCAGATCTCAGAGGACTTTCTAGGCCACACAAGGGCACATTCTTTGCTTATCCAGGTGACAGCTACTTAACTCATTACTGGTGGGATGTAACTGTCTACCAGTGCCTAACGCTGGAAGGAAGAGGTGTCTTTTAGTTTCCAGAAATGGTGTTGAAGTTGGTGTATTTGTTCCGGGTTCCATGACAAGTGGTGTGGGAGTTATCCATTTACCATGCTTACCTAGGAGATATGGTGCCGGGGCTGGAGGACCTTAGCCCTTTTTTAAAGTCCTATTTCTTGTGCCTCTTGAACCCTCCCTTAGGTCATTTAGAGGTGGCATGGGTTCAGTTGAGACCCCATCTTCCCCACTAAACCTCCCCCACCTCTAGGCTAGGAACTTATTTCTCTCTGAGCTCCCACAATGCTTTTTGTTTCTTCAATATCAGATAATGTATTCTGTATCTTACTTATAAACTTATAATCTCTTATAAACAAGAGATGATGCTAGATAGAGATATAGATAGACAGGGACTCTCTTCTCCATACAATTATATATATAATTTTTATAATTACACATGTAATTTTTAATAAATCTGTCTATCCATAGATATAATTTTTTCCCATTCTGTCCCACTGATGTATCTGTGTATTCAGGCTCCAGAATGATGCTCACTCACTTTGCCTTGCACTGTGCCAGATGCTGGGGCTGGATGACGCTAAACAATGGCTCCTGGTCCTGAGGTGCTTACACTCTGAGGAGGGAGACAAACAAGTAAATGAGAAATACTGTGTGACGTGCTAAGTGCTGTGGCTGAGAGCAGCCCGAGGTATTATGGAAATGCACAAAGATCTAACCCAGGTGTTTTTTTGGGGGGTGGGGGATTGGCGGTGCCAGGGTCATAGAAAGCTCATAGAGGAAGTGACCAAGTCAAGAAGGGTTAAGTCAACTGCTGGGAAGAGGGTGTGTCAGGGGACCTGGCAGGGATGGGTCTATTTCAGGCAGAGGCAACAATGTGTGCAAAGGTCAAAGGGGGGGGTTGGGGGGAGCCTGAGTTGGGTGTGGCTGCAGACTTGAAGGTGTAGGTGTCACTTGAGGAGATGGGGCCGAGAAGTGAGCAAAGTCCAGGCCAGGAAAGACCTCACGCAAGTGTGTGGACATTGTGTTCCTTACTGTGAAAGATTCTTGGAAGGATCTTAGTCGGGGAGTGCCATACTTCGGGGATCTTGGGGTCACCCACTGAGTTAACGATATTGATGGTGGCAACTGACGCTGCCAGCAAGTCTCCTCTTGTTCGGTCCTCATGATGGTTTAGGAGGAAGTTATGAAAATCATCCCCACTGTTTGGGAAATTGAGGTTGTGAGGGGACGTCTCTCAGACTCTGCAGAGTGGAGCCCAGCTCAAGTCCAGTCTGCTGGATACCCTGCTGGCTTTCTCAGCTCCCAGATGGTGCTGTAGAGAAGGAGTGGAGGTGGGATGAGGTTTGCTCATCTTTGTGGCCTTTCAGAAACTGGCACATGATTCACAGTGGAGGCCTCCCTCTTGCCGTGATTATAATTGAAAATCTGCTCCCTGGGAGATGGGACCTTAGAGATTCTTCTTTCATGCCAACCACATGTATCTTCCCTCCTGCCACAGTCTTTAACAGGCGAGAGGTGGAGCCATGTTTGTGTTTGTGGACCATTTAAATACCTAGGCAATACCAAACTGTGTCAAGCGCTTGTAAAGTAAGAAGCAGGGTTGAAACTAGGGGAGGCTGAGTCAGGCAAGTACAGCATCCAGCCCTGTCTTTCGGTAAAATTTTGATATTGTTATCATCGTGGACTTTTGCACCAATCTTCATTTTTTAAAATATAGCATTAAAAATATCTTGATGACTTGAGGTTTTTGGTGCCCCTTAAATTTTCACTTCAGGTGAGTGCTTCAATCAGCCTACATCAGGTCCGGCCCTGGGAAGAAGCATTATGTGGATCCAAAGATTCCCCACCCACCCCACCACTGTTATTTCTATGCAGATATAAACAGAGATTTTCTACATGGAATAATATTCCTAATCGAATTGTTATTCTCAGACTGTGACTATGCATCAGTGATCCCAAGGACTTGTAAATAAATGGGAAAGCCATCCTAATACTAACAATGGCTTTTATTGAGTAGGTCCCAAGCTCTATCTTAAGTGTTTATATGTATTATCACATTTACATTCCACAATTACCCTCTGCTAGAAGTATTATTCTTCTCATCAGGAAACTGAGATAAAGAAGGATCCGGTCATACCCCTGGAGGTGGAGGGAGGAAACAGGATGATCCCAGGGTGCACGCTCCAACCACCCCCCCTTCCTCCTGTCTATCTGTTCCCATCTGGTTTCCCATTCAAGACCCAGCTTGAGTTCTACCTGCTTCATAAAGCTTTCCTATCTTCACTACATAATTGAAATTAATTAGCCCCTCCTTGGAACTCTTGCAAGTCTTAATATTCACTTGCAACTTAAACAGCCCACACTTGGATTCATCTCTTATTTTGTTCGACTGTTATTTTAAATCTTTTTTCCCCTGAATTTACCAAATTATTTCTTCTCATATCTCTGATCAGTTGGAGTTATTTAGAAGTACATTTCTTTGCATTACCCATGTGGCCTGGCATGTGAAATGGGTTCAACAAATATTTGTTAAAATTTGTTTGCTTTTCTCAAGTGTTTATCATTACAAGTAGAACTATAATTAGAAAGTTAATTGATAGATGCACTGAATAGTATCCTCTATTTAGAACAGCCACACCTGGTTATTTTTTAACTGGCATGTTTATGCATTTGAACCATGCTTTAGGTAGGAATTTTTGTTATCAACTAATGGGTCACACATTTGAATGCTGTAAGGCTTCCCATGACCTGGTTGTACAGGTTGGGAGTTGGAATTGTTATCGATCCCAGTTGTTTTCTATCTCATGTCATGGAGATGAGCTGACCATCCCAGGTGGGGGTTAATCTGAATGCAGTCACCCTTTGAATGAGATCTGATCATTGTCCAATGTTATTTTTTCAAAATCTTGGTAAAAGTTCAAGTGAAGCAAAGAACCCATTAGATGGTATCTGTGTAGGAGTCTAGTTTGGTCTTTGGATAATTGTAGGGATTCCCACACTCTTTTACAATGGAAGGCATCATTGTTAAGATTAATATTATGGTTTAGGGTCTATAGGTGATCTTGGTATGCTCCGAGTCCTCATTTCTTTAGTCTCTAACTGTCTTTTCCCAGTTTAACCAATTGTTTCCATCATCTCTTTGGCTCTGTGAAATATCCTTAAAAGACATCCTTTGGCCAGATCCACTGACATCTGTTCTTTCTTCTGGGGTAGTGTGCAGAACCTTTCTGTCCTTTAAGAAGAAAAGAGGAACAAACTATTTTTTTTAAAAAAACATAAGAGTTCTTGGGGCACCTGCGTGGCTCAATCAGTTAAGGATCTGACTCTTGATTTTGGCTCAGGTCATGATCTCAGGGTCGTGAGATTGAGTCCCAGGTCAACCTCTGCACTGGGTGTGGAGCCTGCTTAGGATCTCTCTCTCTCCCTCTCCCTCTGCCCCTCTTCCCAAAAGCCCCCTCTAAGAAAAGAAAAAAGAAAAGAAAAGAAAAAAAAACAAGAAGAGAAAAGAAAAAAATGTAAGCGTTCTCCCATCCTTTCACTAACAAAAAGTAAGGGAAATACAGTTAAATATTTAAGATAAAAACAAATAATTCCATTTACTTTATAGATAATAAGTTACTTTACCTGTTCTTAATCCGTTCCCTATCAGTTCAATTAGGAGCAGAGCCTCTGAATGGTGATTTCAACTCTACCATGATTCTGCTACTATCTTATTCCTTATTTGAATATCTGGCTTGAAGGATACCTTGAGAGCAAGGGGTCCCAGTGAAGAATTTCTCTATACTTTTTCACCTTGACAAATATACTTTGAGCACATGTACTATAGGCAGAAATTTACATTTTAACCTAATTGTAGGGAGCACTGGTACAAAAAGAGGGGCCAGTAGCAAGTATGTAGGGAGAAGGGGTAAAGTTGACTAGCTTATTCGGCTAGATAAACCATATGGATAATCAAAAATATATATCAATTCTACTTCCACGATGTCATGTGCAACATGACTACAACAACTACAACAGTAATTGTAGACAATTACTGTTCCATCTGAACTTCAACTCGACTGGTCTGGGGATTCTGATGTGTCTGGTTAGGTGTCCAGAAATGGTGAAGTGGGGCTGTCAGAGGTCTCTTGGGATGAAGACTGAGGGACATCTTAATGAAAACAAAAGCAAGTAGGGTCATTTTAAGGGAAAAGAGTCAGGAAACAGTGTTCAGTTCTAGGCGGATGACTCAATTACTAGAGGTCTTTTGAGTGGTTCCTGTCATGGACCAAGATCAGTTGGATCTCACTATGGACTTGGGCCTGAGGCATGTGGAGAAAAGTCACTGAGAAGCACTTCCAGTGAGACATGGAGGGTCCGGGTTGTGGTACCAGGTGGGGGAGGACATTCTGTCCATGGCAGCAGAGCATCAGGGCAGGATGACGCTAGCACAGATGTGGCCAGGGAGGTCGGCACTGGTAGCAGCCACAGCACAGGGTGGTGGCTGGGCCAGTGTGGGCTCCGTCACGGTGTGGCTTTGGCTTAGGTCCTGCAAGCCTTAGGCAGTGCCTGCAGCTGGTGGCAGCCACCATGTACGATCATGGCTTCTCCTGCTTGCAAGGGCTCAGAGTTGTATCACTGCTGGCCCTGGGGGACGGGCCAGGGGAGAAAGGGACGCTCCACAGGGCCACTGAGCACACTGACATCCTGTGAGGACCCCCAGGATCATGGTGGTTGGGGCAGGAGGACTCTGAAGAGGGTGAGAGGACGGACCTATATGACACCCAATGACGAGCAACATTCAGATAATCAGTTAATTGATCGACACATTCAACAATAATTACTGACCACTTCCTAAGGGACAAAGTAGCTGTAAAACACTGTGTGTTACTGTTAATGTGATGCCGTCTTCTCTACTCGGATGAGGTCCCTTGGGGAATGTTCTGTTCCCCCCTTACCGCTTGTTCTTTCCCTCTCTGTCCTGTCCCGTCTTTAGCCCACTGAGGTTATCCGACCAACACTCTTGCAAAAAGCCTTTTAACTGGTCCCAGCTTTTGGGGTGTCACGTTCCCAAGTCCTGGTTCTGTGGTCAGTCACCTTCTGGAAACATGCATGAATCCCAGGTCCCATAGACTTGATACCCCAGTGCTTCTGGGCCAGCTTTCGCTTGCTCTCCGGCCGGAAGTAGTGCGTTCCTATGAACACCTTCATAAACCAAAGTGGCATAAAGCTGAAGAAGCAATTACCATTAATTTACATGGAAAATATTTTGAGGGTTCCCAGACCCCCAAAGCACCTCTTAGGCTTTTCTACAACCTTAGGGCACATCTTGCGAACAGATGCACAAAATCAATGGGGATAAAGCGCAGATGTTCACGGACACAGTTCAAAGCTCTGGAGGCCTGATGCGGGGACACGGAGCGTGCTTCCCTGGGAAGGAGCTGGGCGGGGCCACTCTCGCTGCCTCTGGAGTGGCTCTATATCGCAGCTCTCATCAGAGAAGTGGAAAAAGCCTCTTCAGACTTCTGTGCATCAGCAAAAACAGGCACTAATGTAGGTCTTTGTAAAAGCAAAGTAGCCCAATATGAACTTTAAAAAAGCGGGGATACTTGTGCCCAAGGATTCCTACCCTTTACTCTACCTGTGTTGCCAGGCCGTAAGTGCCAGCTGCAGGCCGATGGGGGTGCTGCCTGGATCACCCCTCACCTGTTCCCATCCCAACCCTTACTGAAGCCCTTCTATGGGCAAGAAGCCTTTCCTGCGGTAGATGGTCCCCGTCAGAGTTTTCCCAATTCCCCTTCTCCCACATAAACCCAGAATCAACTTCTTTCTCATAACTCTAAGAAGGTCAATTGAAAAAAAAATGAAAAAAAAATTAAAAAAAAGAAAAAAAAGAAAGTCAATCGATCGGGTTATTCTGTTTCTAGTGCCATGTCTTGAAATTCTTTTTTTTTTTTTTTTTGCATGCATGCATTTCTCACCGGACTGAGAGCCTGTGGATTCATCTCATGGTGTCCTCACAGTGTCCTCAGAGTCACCTCTTCCCACGACAAGGATAATTGAACAACTACTTAGTCAAATGCATATGCTGCTCCCCCCAAGCTGATACGATGAAAAATATTAATGTGCTTTAAAGCAGAAGTTCACCAGCCCTTTTAAACAAGAACAGAGGAATCTTGAAGGTTAGAGAACTGGGGGAGAAACCTGCCCTGCCGGGAGCTGAAGACACAAAGAGGTGCTTGCTCGTTGTGTATTTCCCAGGACAGTTATTTAAGCACTTTTGTTGTTGTGTTTTCACTCTGACACAAGAAAGAAAAGCTACCAGAAATTCACAAGACATGAATACATTCCAGCCACAAAGGATCAACCAGAAGTGAATCGGCTATTTCAGACGGAGTTTTTCCTAGAACTCTGGTGACCGAAGTCCGGTAGTCGTGGGCACAATTTAGAGGTGTGTAGAGCACCAAACCACTCCATTATCTTTCTTTTTTTTTGCTTTCTTTTTAAGAATTCTTATTTATTTATTTGAGAGAGAGAGAGAGAGAAAGAGAGAGAGACTGAACTCATGAGCCGGGGGTCGGGGGTGAGGAGCAGAGGCAGAGGGAGAAGCAGACCCCCCACTGAGCAGGGAGCCCGATGCCGGGATTCGATCCCAGGGCTCCGGGGTCATGACCTGAGCTAAAGGCGCCGATTAACCAACTGAACCACCCAGGTGCTGCTCCATTATCTTTCTTCTCTGAAAAGTAGGGCAGTTGCATTCACAAAGAAGTCATCTTTAAAGCAGTTTTTATCCAACTCTAATTAACATACAGTGTTATATTAGTTTCATGTGCACAGTAGAGTGATTCAACAATTCCGTATATCACTCAGTGCTCACGCCCGTCAGTGCACTCTTAACCCCCATCCCCTAGTTCCCCCATTCCTCACCCACCTCCCCTCTGGTAACCATCAGTTTGTTTTCTATAGTTAGTTTCTGTATCAGTCTTGTTTTTTCATCTGTCTCTTTTTTTGTTTGCTTTATACCTTCAATTCCACATCTGAGTGAAATCATACGGTATTTGTTTTCTTTGATTGCTTTATTTCACTTAGCATTATCCCCTCTAGATCCAGCCATGTTGTTGCAAATGGCAAGATTTCATTCTTTTTTTATGACTTCCACATCTTGGCTATCATAAATAATGCTACGATAAACGTAGGGGTGCACATATCTTTTTAAATTAGTGTTTTTGTAACTACTTGGGTAAATACCCTGTGATGGAATTACTGAATCATATGGCAACTCTATTTTTAATTTTTTAAGGAATGTCCATACTGTTTTCCACAGTGGCTGGGTCAGCTTGCATTCTCATCAACAGTGCACGAGGATTCCTTTTTCTCCACATCCTTGTCAACACTTACTGTTTCTTGTGTTTTTAGCCATTTTAGCCATTTTTAGCCATTCTTCCAGGTATGAGGTGGTATCTCATTGTAGTTTCATTTGCATTTCTCTGATGATGAGTGATGTTGAGCATCTTTGCATGTGTCTGTTGGCCATCTGTATTTCTTCTTTGGAAAATTGTCTATTCATGTTCTCTGCCCATTTTCTAACTGGATTATTTGCTTTTTTGGGTATTGAGTTGTATAAGTTTTATATGTACTTTGGATATTAACCCCTTATTGGATACATCATTTGGAAATACCTTTTCCCATTCAGTAGGTTGTCTTTTTGTTTTGTTGATGGTTTCTTTTGCTGTGCAAAAGATTTTATTTTAGTGTAGTCTCAATAGGTTAATTTTCCTTTTGTTTCCTTTGCCAAAAGAGAAATACTTGGAAAAATATTTCTATGGCTGATATCAAAGAGAATAGTACCTATGTTTTTTTCTAGGACTTTTATGGTTTCAGGTATGACATTTAGGTCTTTAATTCATTTTGAGCTTACTTTTGTGTATGGTATAGATAGTGGTCCAATTTCATTCTTTAGCATGTAACTGCACAGTTTTCTAAACACTATTTGTTGAAGATAATGTCTTTTTCCAATTGTATATTCTTGCCTCTTTTATTATAGAGTAACTGGCCATAAAAGCATGGGTTTATTTCTCTATTCTGTTTTATTGATCTTTGTGTTTGTTTTTGTGTCAGTACCATACTGTTTTATTACTTTGTAGTACTTTGTAGTGCTTTGTAGTATACCTTGAAATCTGGGATTGTGATACTTCCAGTTTTGCTCTTTTTTTTTTTTCTTTTTCAAGATTGCTTTGGCTATTCAGATTCTTTTGTGGTTCTATAGAAATTCTAGGATTATTTGTTCTAGTTCTGTGAAAAATGCTGTTGGTATTTTGATAGGAATTGCAATGAGTCTATTGATTGCTTTGGGTAGTACGAACATTTTAACAATGTTGGCTCTTCCAGTTCATGAACATAGACTATCTTTCCCTTTGCTTGTGTCATCTTCAGTTTCTTTCACCAAAGTTTTATAGTTTTCAGAGTACAGGGCTTTACTTCCTTGGTTAAATTTTAAGACTTCTTTAATAGTAACTAAAAAGTAACCAGAAGGGCTCCTGGGTGGCTCAGTCAGTTAAGCATCTGCCTTTGGCTTGGGTCATGATCCCTGGGTCCTGGGATCAAGTCCCACATTGGGCTCCCTGTTCTGCGGGGAGCCTGCTTCTCCTCTGCCTCTGCCCCCTTCTCTGTCTCTCATGAATAAATAAATTTTAAAAATCTTTAAAAAGTAACCAGAAGAGAGTCCTGTGTTAAAGACCTGGACTATAATGTTATTCCAAACTCCCTCAACTCAGGGTCAGGCAGGGGGCTGACAGGACACCTCATTTCTGGCCTCATTTCTGGCCACTTGGACCGTCCTAGGTGGCTGATAAGAGCACTTTCATATTCCACAACAGTCTGTACAACCTGACCTGCAGACTGCACTGATCACCTTCACTATTTACCCTTAATAGGAAAGAGTGATCTGAATAGGAATGGCTAATTAGAAGCAACCATTTCAAGTAAGCATTGCATGGCGGACTGGCCCATGATCACTAGGGATTGAGCAACTTTTGGAAATATGCCTTTAGGTTTGTCTTTCTTTCTTTTTTTTTTTTTAAAGATTTTATTTATTTGAGAGCGAGAGAGAAAGGGAGAACATGAGCAGGGGTGGGAGACCAGGGCAGAGGGAGAGGGAGAAGAAGACTCCCTGCATGGGGCTCGATTCCACAACCTCAGTATCATGACCTGAGCCGAAGGCAGATGCTTAACTGACTGAGCCACCCAGGCGCCCTACATGTTTGTCTTTCTTTTTAAACAGGCTGATGATATCAGAAGGTTCCTTGAGTTTGGCACATGGCTTGGGAATGTTGTGCTCAGGATGTGCTTCTGTCTTCTGGCAGAATGCTAAGGGCACTCTGTTATAACCCCTGATAACACCGGATCCCTTCTCCTCTGAATTAGAGTCTCTTCCTAACGGATGTTACGGGATGAAGAAACACCCAAGGAACTCTGCCTTGGGACGTTGAAACAATGTGACCTGGGATCACCTTTCCCTTTGATTCTCAAAATGTTCTTGTCTACCTAAAGAGATGCTTCACCATTTAGTAAATGGTTATAAACGGTATAGGAATGAAAGTATCTTGTCTTGGGCTGACACGACCAAGAAATGTACAAGTACCTAAGGGAAATTCTGACCCATTCAGATGTCCACCAAAAACCCTCCAACCCCACCCCAACAGAAGACAAACCAAAAAATGGGATTTCATAGTTACTTCCTGTCCTATTTTTAAAATGACCTTAAAAAGACAAGTGAAAGATAAATTTAGCAAAGTTTACAAGTCAGAAGGACCTATTAAGGAAGTGCACAAAAGGCCATGTGAGATTCAGCTGTGGATATTTGCATCAACAACAACAGGGAAGTGGCCTTGGGTCCTGGGTCCATGTTCTCCCCCCCGTGTTGGTATATAAGGGGCTCCCCCAGCAGAAGGTGGCATCAGATCCCTCTCACCTCCTGAGTCTCCCTCCTCACCTCTCCTGAGTCCTCACTCTCCTGTCACCATGGGGTGCTGTGGTTGCGGAAGTTGCGGCGGCTGCGGCGGCTGCAGTAGTGGCTGCGGCGGCGGCTGCGGGGGCTGCGGCGGCGGCTGCGGGGGCTGCGGCGGCGGCTG
>CM053605.1:7532398-7583517 GCA_028646535.1 Procyon lotor | reverse complement strand
ACTTTTGCTGGCAGCAGCACTTCTGCTGGCAACAGCCCTTCCCGCAGCCGCAGCCGCATGAGCCGCAGCCGCAGGAACCGCAGCCACAGGAGCGGCGGCAGCAGCAGACCACGGGGGTACTGCAGCAGCCCCCGCAGCAGCCGCAGCAGCAGGGGCAGCAGGCGGAGCAGCAGCCCACGCGGTAGCACCTGCAGGTGGTACAGCTGCCACAGCCGCTGCCGCAGCCCCCGCAGCCGCCGCCGCAGCCACTGCTGCAGCCGCCGCAGCCGCCGCAACTTCCGCAACCACAGCACCCCATGGTGTCAGGAGAGAGGTCTCGGGAGGGAGTAGAGAGGAGGAAAACTCAGGAGGCGAGAGGGATCTGATGCCGCCTTCTGCTGGGGGAGCCCCTTATGTACCAACACTGGGGGCGGGGGGGAAGCAGGAAGACACATGACCACTTCCTTGTTGCTCTTCGGCTCCATTTACAGGGAAGAATCACATCATCTCTTATTTGCTTCCCTTTTAGGTATCTTTGTCTTCATCCAGTGTTTAGTTTGTTGTTTAAAGAAAACCTATATTCCACTTTAACTTTGAAAAAACCCTCAGAATTCTAGGGAATCGTTCTGGGAGCCCGGAGCACAGGGAAGCTATCAACAGGAATGGGCTGAATCTCCTCTTGCCACGATTCCTGTGTCTGTGGGCCTTGCAGACCACACCCTGGGCAGAGGTGATCTGTGAGTTCTCCGGGGGCCTGCAGGGTCCCCGACCTCAAAGAGCTTGCAGTAGGAAGTAATACTGGGAACTGGGGATGTGAAAGGCCAGATGCTGTCATTGCATTTGTTGGCCAGTGAAAACTGGAGCTGGAAACGTTGACCCCCTACCTCTTCATGTGAAGCACACCCGTGTTCTTTCTCACACCCAGGTTCTAATGACTATTTTCAAACAGAAATAAATCCTCTTAAGAGTCTTCATTTTAATGATATAATCCTTGGCATATTTTGCTTTGGATGAGGAATTAATTATTGTCTTTGAGTAGATAAGATCAGTTGATGTCTTTGCCAAGTAGTCTCACCTCGGAGATCTCGAAAGAAGGGTGGGAACCTTAAGGGGTGCAGGTACAGAGACCAGAGATGCAAGGAGGGGCCCAAGCCCTACATGGGGGGAAAGAGAGTGTGAAATACGGTGAAGTGTGGGGCTGTGGTCCTGGGTGGGATTTGGGGGCTAGTGGCCAACAAGGAGGTGATAGAAACATAGGGCAAGAAAAACAAGAGCACAAGTGGGCTCCTCATCACGTGTGCTGTTGGAGGAGCCCTCTGGCCTCTCAGGGAGCTCTGATGATCTTTGTAGAGATTGTTGGTGGCCAGCAGATTCCCCAAACTACGATTTGTAACTGGCTTGCTGCCCAAAGCCTATTTCCCCAAACTGGTGAGATTGTTCCTGGGGAATCTGAGTGAGAGGACATGTTGTAAGGTTCCAGAAGCATGCTGGCATTGTCATTTGTGATCCCAAACTATTTTTGTGGTATGTGAACCAAAGCATGCATTTCAACCACCCTGGAGGGTACTTGAGATGGGCTGGGGTTGGGGGGGACAGTGGGGCAAGAGATATGAGACTAGATTTGAGAGTTTTTAAGGAGGCACAATCACAGAAGTCAGTGGAAGACCAGATGTGGGGCTAAGAGAAACAAGGGATTCAGAGCTGACTTTTTAATGGATTGTCAGCTGGATAGAGAAGATACAGTGGAGGAATATAGCTTTTTTGGTGGGCTTGGTGATTAAGCTGCAGAGATTATGCCTTGAGCCTGGGGCCTGGGACATGGCAGGTGGATCTGGAGCATGGAGGAGATTCTAAGTTGGAGAAAGGAATCTAAGAAATGCATATGGGAACTAAAGCCCTGAGTGTGGATATGAGCACGAAGGGAGAAAGGGTAGCAGGAGAGACAGGAGCCCGGGGTCAAGGTTTTCAATAGACAACTTTCAGGGCTGAGGAAGAAAAGAGGGTCATTTAGTTTAAAAATAGTCCAGATCTCTTTGGAAATGCAGCTGTGAACATGTAACCTGACAAGAACGGAAATGGCCCATTTAAGGAGGTGTAAGTTTCATGAAAGTAATAGATGTGAAAACAATTGGAAAGAAATGGCTTGTTCAAGTTGGCTATTCCTGAGGACTCCACCTCTCCGAAGAAGTTTCTGTTAGAGCAGGGTGGTTTCAGCTGACCATATGGGGAGAAAACCGTTGAGGAGAGGCGGGCAAGGAGCGAGGGATAATCAAGTGCCTTCTTTGTTCTAAATCTCAAAGGTTCATCTGTGTTTCTGTGGAAACAAAGACCCCTCCAGAAGGTTAGCTCTCTTAGTTTGCCTCTAAATGACTTTAAGAAGAAAAGCTAAAATTAGCAAAGGTACTGGGTCACATATCGTCCATAAAAATGTAAACAAGGAATAGCCCTGGATGAGCTTCTTGTGGAAACTGCATTGGCAACAAGGAGGAAGTGCTGGGGTCATGTGTCCCCGGTCACTTGCTCTAGCACCTTCCTCCTCAAGATGGTACATAAGGGGCTCCCTCAGCAGAAGGCGGCATCAGACCTCCCTCACCTCCTGAGTCTCCCTCCTCACCTCTCCTGAGTCCTCACTCTCCTGACACCATGGGGTGCTGTGGTTGTGGAAGTTGCGGTGGCTGCGGCGGCTGCAGCGGTGGCTGCGGGGGCTGCGGCGGGGGCTGCGGCGGGGGCTGCGGCGGGGGCTGCGGCGGCTGTAGCGGTGGCTGCGGCAGCTGCACCACCTGTAGGTGCTACCGGGTCAACTGCTGTCCCTGCTGCACAGGCTGCTGCGGCTGCTGCTGCACTACCCCCGTGGTCTGCTGCTGCCGCCGCTCCTGTGGCTGCGGTTCCTGCGGCTGCGGTTCCTGCGGCTGCGGCTCGTGCGGCTGCGGCTGCGGGAAGGGCTGTTGCCAGCAGAAGTGCTGCTGCCAGCAGAAGTGCTGTTGCAAGAAGCAGTGCTGCTGCTAGGCGGCCGGTGCGCGGGTGCCGCCGGCGATACTTCAGTTGGTAAGACTTCCGCCTTCCCGTTGCTCTTCTGCCACCTGATGGTCCTGAAAATAGCCTTTTCCCGTCTTTGGTGCCTTAAGTCCTTCCATCAGAAGAGTCCCCGAACTCAGAGAAATCATCTAAAGGAACAAATAGGGATGCAGCCGGGCACCAGAGTAATTGCGCATGTTACTAATGAAATAATGCCTCCGAATACTTGTCGTGATGGAAATACCCACTGCCTTGCAGGTCTGTCTTTTCCCACTTTTTCTTGTCATCATGCATAGCCCCCCCCTTCTCCTTCTTAATCATTACATAATACTGTCTAAATTTCCCTAATAAAATAAACACTAGACGTCCTGAAAAAGTGTTCTTTTTGCCTTTGTTGTGTTTTTGCCTTTTGCCTTTGTTGCGTGGAATCCTCGTTTGTTCTGAAACTTGAGAGTGAATTTACCTTTGCACCGGATTTTTTAAAACCCTTGCAGCTGTAGCAGGTTCAAAGCCCCAGCCAGGTCCCCAGGGACCACCCTCTCTGCTCAGTGAAACTTCACTCTCCTGCCAGCCACCTCCCTCCTTTCCTGCCCAGTGTGCAGACTCCCCCCGGAGGCACAGTCCCCATGTACTGATGTAAGGACATGGCCCTTCAGTGGGCATTAAACCCTACACGGGATTCCCATCAGGACCCAAATACAGAGTTTAATGGCGGGCCTGAGACCATTTGGGTTTTCCATGGGGGTCCCTTTTGTGGGCGTATTCAATTTTTTCCTTCTCCTCTTTCTGTTTTTTGGTGTACGCAGTTTTCTTCTTTCAATTATTTCAGTATGTAGGAAACATTTGATAACAGACATCTAAAACATTTCTGAGAACCAAACTGAGGGTTTTGGAGGGGAGGGGGTGGGGGGTTGGGTGACCCCGGTGGGTTTTGAGGAGGGCACAGATTGCATGGAGCACTGGGTGTGGTGCATGAACAATGAATCTTGGAACACTGGAAAAATAAAAGAAAATTTAAAAATAAATAAAACATTTCTAAATTTTTAAAATGCATTCAGCTGCCGTAAATTCTGCCAGTGCCTCTGTCTTCTCAACTACCTTCAGCAAAAGTAATACATGGAAAGAAGCTCCTGGGAAAGGGGGTTTTCAATGCTTCTTTAAGGGAAGAAGTCTTTTGTTCCACTGTTTCAATTCTGTCCACAAGAAGATAGCCTCTTTTTTTTTTCCTTCCCTTCTCCTTCTTTTCCAGTTCCTTTTCTTTCCTCTCCTCTCCTTGTCCTTTCCTTTCCTTTTTTCTTTTTTCTAATTATTTTCTACAGCTTTTTTTTTTTTTTTCCCAAATGTTGAGATTATGCTGTTTTATTAGCAGTAGAGACCATAGGCCAAGGAGATTTTGGATCCTGATGGTCCAGTATTTTCACACGCATTTGTCCAAAAAGGGTTCGGGAAGCTCTGCTGGATAACATGTTCCATTGAAATAAATTAACTACATCGCCGGGCTCAAAAACAAGATCTATATCTTCGTGGACCAAACACAGAACAAAAATGCAGAACGCAAGGCTGCAGCCATGTCCTTGCTGGGATCTGGGTCTGGAAGTGGGCTATCGACATGTGGAGGGTGGGAATATGATCATGGAGATCAGATATTCCACACAGAGAGGGGATGAGGTAGCCAGGCTCACTTGAGATTTGATGTGAGGGTGGGGCCCCTTCTGTCTTGAAAAATTCCTATGACTCTGCTGCCTCGGGTTCTGGCCTATAAACTGGTGTCCCCCAGAGACATCTGGACATAGTCCCAAGATCACAAATTGACTTAAATCATCCAGAGGCTTGAGAATAATCTACGCTATCCCATTACACTATGGGATGAGGCTTGGACACAGCGTAGGAGAATATAACTGCAAAACTTCTAGACAGGTAGCATTGAGGTAAGAAGAGAGTGAGAGAAATGAAAGTGGAAACAAAGCACCTCTCACTTAAGGGAAGTTGGCAAAGTTTCAAAAACTTTTTGTAGTAGAGAGCCTCTAACATGGTTCCCAGTGATCCCTGACTCCTGGTGTTCACACCCTTGTGAAATCGATCACCTTCCCTGGACCATGCGCTGGATCTAGTGACTAACGAAGAAAATACCACGAAAGGGACAGGATGCCACATTCTTGATCAGGTTACAAAAATCTGTGACTTCCCTCTTTAAGCCAGTCCTTGATTTCTTGGCTTGCACACTTTGATGAAACAAGCGGCCATGTTGGAGAGGCCCACATGGCCAGGAACTGAGCACAGTGTTCAATCAACACCTCGCAAGGAATTGAAGCCTTCTGCTCTGTGGCCATGAGGATCTAAATCCTCCCAGCAATTACATGAACTTTAAGATGCATAGTGTCCCAGTCAATGCTCTGCCTCCTTGAGATGATCTCAGTCCAGTCAGCACTGACTGCCTGTGGAAAACCCTGAAGTAGAAGACCCAGCTAAGGTGGGCCCAGATTTCCGGCCCAGAAACTACGAGATAATAAATGTGTGGTGTTTTAAGCCACAACTGTTGGGGTAATTTGTTATACGATACTAAATAACTAACGCACCTATAATTTGAGTCTAATTATAGGTTTAGAAACAAAGAGGGGTTTGAGGAGACTCAGCAATGTCTTGCTACCTCAGCCGATGCCATTATAGGCCCACCTCCTTCGGCAGGAGTGTGAGGGCAAAGACTTGGCAGATCTAGGGCTTAGCTACCCCAGCTTTATTGAGATCTGACCATGTATCCTCATTCCAGTTTTCAGGATTCCATTCATTCCCAGTGAATGTCTTCACCTTATCAGAAGACACCCTGGAAAGTCAGGAATTCACAATTTGCATCGCAAAACAGCCAACTGCAGAATGAGACTCTGGGTTTGGTTATCGGAAATCTCCGCTCTCTGGCTGCCAGGAGATAAAGGGTTATTTCAGGGAAGATGTTAGAGCTTTCAGGTCATTAATGCAACACTCGACCTGGGAATTTGAAGCCCTGAGCTTGTCCTTTTTTCCTCCCTTATTTTCTCTAGTGCTTCCAGGAGCCACCATCCAATTCCATTATTCTTTTTAGTTTAACTAAAATAATCTAAGTTGACAAACACATAGCAATCCAGAACCTCACCTTCTATAGGTATTTGTACTGTTGAATGTTGTCCCCCCACCCCCAAATTTATGTTCATCTGGAACCTATAAATATGACTTCATTAGGGTCAACCCTAAATCCGATATGATTGGCCTCCTTCTACTAAGAGGAGACTTTGGACACAGAGACAAGGGCACATAGGGAGAACATCATGTGATAATAGAGGAACAGATTGTAGTGATGTGTCTACAAGCCAAGGGATGTTAAGAATTGCCAGCAACTGCTCAAAGCTAGGAAGGGGCAAGGAAGGATCCTTCCCTAGATCAAGTTTTCAGAGAGAAAGTGTGGCCCCGCCAACACCTTGATTTCAGACTTCTAGCCTGTAGAACTGTGAGAAAAGAAGTTTCTGTTGTTTAAAGTGACTCCATCTGTGGTCATTTGTTATAAGAACATTAGGAAACTAATATAGTATTTGATTAGGAGTGTCCAGTGGTGACACTTCTGTGCCTAAAACCATGTGACGCCATGACTACTAACTAGTGCCTTCTTTATGACTGGAAACAGATTCATGGTGGCTTTAAATCTAACTAGATCAGAAAACAAGTTCCAGAAAACCCAGAAGCTATTCAGAAAAGTCTTCCTTATAAATCTGTCTTCTACAACCACTCCTGGTACCAACATCTCTATCAATCAGAATTCAGCCTGAGAAATCGAACCAGTGGAAATATATACTAAAAAATTTATTTCAAGGAGTTGGTTTACTTGGATTGGGGGGTGGGAGGGCTGGGGAGGCCAAGTCCAAAATTCAGAGGGCAGCTCATCAGGACAGGTAGGCTAGAATTCTCAGGCATGTCATCAGATAGAACTTCTCCTTCCTCCGGGAAAGCTCAGTTCTGCTCTTAAGGCCTTTCAGACTCATGGAATCAGGCCCATCTGGATTATCTAAGGTGATCTCTCTTACTTAAAATCAACTGATGGTGAACTTTGATCACATCTACAAAATATATCACAGCAACACTTTGATTAGTACTTGTTTGAATAAATAAGGAACTTGGCCTAGTCAAGTTGACACATAAGACTATCACAAATTGCAACAACTTATCCATTAGTTTGAAAAGAATTGAAATCATTACAATAGTCAAGTCTTTTCATGCAAGGTCATTGTAAAGTTTAATAAAAAATTTTCTCCTTAATTTTTTGGCCTAATTTTATAGGAATTCAATGATTTCCCCCATTCTAACTTTTTTTGTAGTATATAGTATGAGTATAATAATAATGATTATCACATGTTGATCATTTATTATGCATCAGGCCTGCACTGGAAACTTCTTCTACTACTCAGACCAAAACAAATCACACTTTTATGAGGTTGGGCACAGAAAGCCAGTATATCTCACTTACTCTGTGATATTTCATGTTTCTGTTCTTGGATGGTCCCATTTGTCTGATTTCTGTGTTCTTTTGGGGTGGACTTGAAAGTATTAAAACAATATTTAGAGTCCCAGTTGCTCACCGAGGCTACAAAGATGGCTGGTTTCCACTTGGTTGACTATAGTTTGGGTTGTACCCAATTCACCAGCCCATAGCACAGGTTTTGATGGGGTCTTGATAAGGTTGATGATAATCCTGTATTTTATGGTATCATAATCTAGGGCAAAAAATTAAAATGTCATGTAGTGTAGCAACAGATATCTTCAGAGTCATCCATCCTTTGAGTCCATGGTAGGAGAGACTAGGCTAAAACTGTGTTACTGTGTTGATATCAGACATTGAGTTCTCCAGTTCACTTGGATTCTGACCAGTAGTAGACCTACATTTTTCCTTTCTGCATTTGGCTGAACAGATTACGTATATGCTTCTCATCAGGAAAATTCCAGCAATAACAGAAAAATAACTCCCATAAATTAAAAACTAAAAAAGAAAAGAAATTAATGAATAGCATTAAAATGAGTATTCAACACTGAAGGTTTATAGTGATGCTTTATTACTAGCCTGGAGATCTTAAATAGGTCACGGATTCTCTCTCTGTCTCAATTTTCTCAACTGTAAAATTAGAATCATAACAGTATTTACACATTTGTTGTGAGGACTAAATGAGTTACTACATACAAGATATATAGAACAGTACCTACGTAGTGGAATCCAATCAATGATAACTGTGTTTCTGAAACTCTCCATCTATATAGAGTATATATAGTCTTCCTTCTTGCTTGCCTTTTTTCATATTCACATTTAGTATGTGAAATTGGGAGTTTATTTTTTTCTTAGAATGTAATATGCTTGACAGTTTCTATCCAAAAAAAAAAAAACAATAGAAAGAAGACAGCATTTCTATCCAAAATATTGAAATGATATTAATAGATGTACAGAAGTTTAGAACTTGTATATGTTCCTAATGAATCAATTGAATAATCATTTTTAATGATTCTTCTTAGATATACAGATCAAGAGGTCTTACTTATGTTTTATCTTTTAAAATATTTGACTGTATTTACTTTTAAAATTTTTGTTTGCATGGTATGAATTTTACCTTCCCCCTCCAAACTTCAGATGTCTTTATAATTTTAAATGTGTTTTCTGTACATAGTCTATAATTGTAACACTTTAAGAATATAACCTGAAAATATTTTTAAAAATTTTTTTCCTGGATTGTTTAACTTTGAATTGCTTGATTTTTATTTTTGGAAAATTATAAACATTCAAAGAAGTGGAGAGGACAGTATCCAAATGCCCATGAATCCATGACCTGTTTTCATCTATCACGAGCTCATAGACAGTCTTATTTCTACAATTCCCTGATCACTTCCCCTTTCCCCTTGCAGATTAATTTGAATCCAGTATCATATAATGTAATAAATATTTTAGCTTGTATCTTTAAAAAGAGGGACGCACAAAAGTGTAATCACGAATTGCTAACACACCTAAAAAATTAGCAATTATTTAATGTCGTCTTGTCAGTATTCAAGTTTCCCTGCTTGTTTCATAATAGTCTTAGTTTCTGGGTATGAAGCAGTATTCAAATAAGATCCACACATTGTGATTTATTGCTGAATTTCTCAAGACACTATTGACCTTTTTTAAAATTTTATTTGTTGAAAAACTAATTTCCCAGATGTTGGGTTTTTTGGTGATAATCCTGGGTGTCATGTAATGAGTTCTTTTGCTTCCCCTATTTCCTGTGAATTGGCTGTCCAACCTATGAGCTAATTTGTTATTTTAGTGACAACTAACATATTTGTGTTTTTTGCCACCATATTTTCCCCATTTTTCATGTTCCTTAATTCCTCCCCTTTTCGAGCTTTTTCATGTGACTCTTTTCCCATATACTGTTCTATTCCTCTCTTCTATATAAAAATTGCATAATCTACTTCTAATTTTTTTTCAGGGTTACACTTGAAATATCGACTCTTAAGTAAACAAAGCAGTGGGGTATAAAGGTGATGGTGGTAGTTGTCTGCCTTCGGTATGGGCAGTAAGTGGGGAGAACTCTCTGTAGGGAATTTTAAAACTATAATAAAACTGATTAAAAGTCTGTTGCATCTCATTATCATCATGCTGCAGCAATTTAAACAATGCTGGTGATGAAATCCACCTCCCTACCAGATGGACTGCATCCCGTTCCCTGCTTAGTGTGTCGCCCTAGCAGTGTCTAATCAATAATTGCTGCCCTCCTCCAGAGCAGCACAAAAATCCTTAGTTTTGAACATCCTCTACTGATATACACTATTGTTGTCCAGTACTTTAGGCATCTTTTTAAAAACTCCTCAAAATGTAAAATATAAGTATTACTCTTTTATTTTTTATTTTTAAAGATTTTATTTATTTGTTTGTTTGTTTGTTTGTTTATTTTAGAGAGGGTGGGGAGGGGCAGAGGGAAAAGGAGGGAGAGAGAATCTCGCTGAGGGCAGAGCCAACAAGGGGCGCCCATCCCAGGACCCCGAGATCATGACTTGAGCTGAAATCAAGAGTTGGATGCTTAACCTACTGAGCCACCCGGATGCCCCTAAGTATTAATGATTAGTGTTTGTTTAAATTTACTCACATGTTTGGTTCCTTTTTTCACATTCTTTCTTTTTGGGAATACCTTCCTTTTGGGATAATTTTCCTTCTTCCTCAAATGCATCTTTTAAAAATTGTTTTTGTAAAGGCTTGTTGGTGATAACGCACTAGTTCTATTTCCGTTTGTCTGAAAATGCCCTTGTTTTACTCATTTTTTTTTTTTTGAGATTTTATTTATTTGACAGAGAGACACGGTGAACAGTGAGAGAGGGAATACAAGCAGGGGGAGTGGGAGAGGGAGAAGCAGGCTTCCCGCTGAGCAAGGAGCCTGATGCAGGGCTCGAGTCAGGACCCCGGGACCATGACCTGAGCAGAAGGTAGCCGCTCAACGGCTGAGCCACCCAGGCGCCCCTTGTTTTACTCTTATTTTTAAAACATAGTTTCTCTTTGTGCATGGTTCTGGGCTGGCCTTTATTCTCTGCAACACTTAAAGCCATCGTTTCGCTGGTTTCTACCGTGAGCTACTGACAGGTCTGCTCTCGATTATCTATAGCTGATGTTCTGTTTCTCTAATTTTAAGATTCCTTTTCTTTGGTTTTCTGCATTTAACCACAGTGTGTTTAGAAATTTTTTTACTTACTATTTTTGAGATTTGGGGTGCTTCTTTCTTAATTCTGAGAATACGTGCTCTTGATTCCTTCTGGAAAATTCTCAGTGAATATTTCTTTTTTGGCATCTCTTTACTACTTTTATTATCTCCTCAAGGAATTCCAAATAGATCTTTGTTAAACTTTCTCACTTTCATCTCCACGTGTGTTAATTTTTCCCCTTCCCTCTCTCTGTGCCGCATTCTTGGTGAATTCTTTCCATTAAGCAATTTTTCCCATATAGGTGTCTAACTTGCTCTTAACATATTTAAGTTTCTAATTCTCATGAGTTCTATTTTCCCCAGATATTCACAAGTAGTCATGAAGTACCCTGTTCCATTCTCATGTTATTATTTTCTTTTGTGTACGAGCCTGTCAAACATCTTTATACTCTAATACTGGTAATTCCTCTAGCTCAAATCTTTGTCAGTCTGATTCTGCTATTTATTATTTCACTTGGCTTGCTCATGCTACTTTATATCCATGCATGATTTTAGACTTTTTAAAAAAAATCATAATCTCATATTTGGTGGCATTTTATCTATGGCAATTTTTTTTTAAATTTCTGTATTGAGGGACAGTCTTTCCAGAGAACATTTGTTTTGATACATACAGATGCCTGGGGGCCATTACCAACCAGGGCCATTTTAAACTAAATACTCAGCTTTAGGGAAAAAAAAATGTTTAGCCTATAGAAACTGGGCTCTAGAATTATGTGAGTGCTGGCTTATGAAAGCTAATTTCCAGGGTAAATTCCTCTGATACCATCCAGATTCATCTTCTTTATTGGCATTTCCCCCATAATTTCATGTTTTGTTTCTGCTTCAGCACTCACTAGGATATAGCCTTTGGGGTTGCCACTGAAACCAAAATTCCAGGTCGCTGGGATAATGAGCAGATGCGCGGGCACATGATAGATTCAGTGCTTCCTTATCTCTCTAGTTTCCTGTTCCCGCTTTGACCTCTGCAGAGTGTTCTTATTTCTTATCAATTCAGCCATTTATTAAAAAATCTTAAATTTATATCCAGGAGTTTTAGGTGTTTTGTGGTGTAAAGAACTTTTTCTGATATCCAGCTTATTGTTGCCTTAATGGAAGGAAGCCTTTCTTATTGTAGTATTTTTTAAAGTCTGTAGCTTTTAATGGAAGTAAGTCTTTCTTTTTTAATATTTAATTTAAATAATATTTAGTATTTAAAAAAAAAAAAAACACTTGTTGACTTTAAACTTCAAACAACATGGACCCCACCCTTCTTCTTCTTCTTCAAACACAATCCCTCAACCCCATTCCTCCGAAGGTATTTGCCTTCAGACATTTTCTCTAGAATAGAAAAGTAAGAAAACAAGACCATGTCTGAAGATCAGGACCCAGACTCATTGGAAATCTGAATAGGTAGTTATTTTGTTTGGCAATGAAAATCTGGCCTTGCCTTCAGCTACTCTTTGAGTTCAGATTCCAAAACGGTTTATGAAATAGTGAAACCTAAATCCGACAGACCACACATCTCACATGTTTTGAGTTAATGAATGCGACCTGAAACAGTCATCTGAGCTATCTGGATGGGCAAATATTCCACGCTTTAAACACATTGAAAATTTTCAGAATTGATGTATGGGAGGCTGCCCCAAATCTGAAGGAATCCCCATTCCATGCACTCAAAATAATAGCATCACTGTTCTACTTTTTGTGAGATAATCTATTTGTTTAGAGGGCGCCTTCCCTTATTAAGCCCTTTGGGGTTAAAACGAAACCTCCATTTTCATGATTCTAATTTTTATTTAATTTAAGGCAGCCCAAAGTACCAGTGATCCTAGCTCGATAATCTAATGGAGTGTGTAATCAGGGTCCATCTGGTCCCCAAGTGGCTGAGTGTAGCGGCTTCCTGCCAGGAGAGATGGGGAGGATCATTTCTCATTTCTCCATGAGATAGAGCAAAGCAGGAGCTGCGGTTTCCATGACATCGAGGAGTCACTTTACCCCAGGGGCCTTCCTCTCTTCTTTTTCTGGTGTACTTCCCCAGCTTGCTGGTGATGGGGTTCAGGACAAGTTACCCCCAAATATGACACTTTGGTATAGTGAATATGTTTTTAAGGAATCTGAGACACAGCAGGTGCAGGAAGGACTTTCTGACCTTCCTTTGGAGTGGGTCTTAAGAACCGAGTGTCCACACCCGGAGGAAAGGAACACCCTTGTCTCCAAAGATAAAGGGACACAGAGAGGAACCTGATTGAACAGGCCGTGCGAAGTTCCCCCAATTTACTATTCTTAGCTCATATCCTTTTTGTCCTATCATATTTTTTTCCCACAACTTTACACTCTTTATCAAATCTAGCATAAAAACACAGGCTCAACTATTACTTTGGGTCTTCATTTCCTTACAAAGGTTCCTATGTCACACAAAACTCAAATCAAATGTATTTGTATGCTCTTGCTAATTTGGTTTTGTTACAGAGACCCAGCTGAGAACCAAATCAGGTGAGAGGAAACAATATTTTTCCTCCCCAACAGAATCAAGAGTTGCTTTTCACATTAAGCTTCAAGACCATGCAGGGAGGAGGCTGGTGAAAGTAATGAGATTCATGAATGGGAATCAAATGAATGTCAAGCCCATCACTCAATAAAAAATCGATGTTTACCAATGTGTTCTCCATTCCAAGGGGTATCTCTGCAAATTGAAGCATGGAACCGGATGGTGGGTGAGGGGGATGGAGGGATATAGTAACAGGTAACCAACTTGTGAGTAATTGGGTGTTTTCATGTGAAACCCAACAAAGGGATTGTTTTTTAAAGATTTTATTTGTTTACTTATTTGAGGGGGTTGGAGAGCAGGTACACAGGAGGAGGAGCAGAAGGAGAGAGTGAGGGATATCATTTCCAGCAGACTCCCTGCTGACTGTGGAGCCTGATGCCAGGCTCCATCTCAAGACTGTGAGATCATGACCTGAGCTGAAACCAAGAGTCAGACACTCAACTGACTGAGCCACCCCGGTGCCCCTCAAAAGGATTATTTTTAAAAAAAATTAACCTTTCGAAGTTGTGTGATTATTCACCCACTCCCTCTAAAAGTCCTTCATATTTATAGCTACAAATTCACCTATTTTTTAAAAACAAAAGTCCCCCAGGAAATTATTTTATATCATCAATGTACCGCAGTATGTTCTTATGCCCTCAGGAAAGCTATATTTTAAAGTTACTGCTTCTTGGGTGCCTGGGTGGGTCAGTGGGTTAAAGCCTCTGCCTTTGGCTCAGGTCATGATCTCAGGGTCTTGGGATCGAGCCCCACATTGGGCTCTCTGCTCAGTAGAGCGCCTGCTTCCCCCTCTCCCTCTGCCTGTCTCTCTGCCTACTTGTGATCTCTCTCTCTGTTAAATAAATAAAATATTTAAAAAAAAAAGTTACTGCTTCTTACATAACTCACTAAATTACTCCTTAGCTTTTTCTAGATAAGGTAAAAAGATTGTTTTAGCTATTCTCATGGGCATTTTTCCCCTTGGCCTTTCAGTAACATTCAAAGATATATGTGGAACCTCTTTTTAAGATTTTTATGGTCCTTCTAAATTGAGAAATCTATAAAAAGCTTATGTTGTGATAACAGGTTGAGAAATAATGAGGAAATGGAGGAATTTGTTCAGAATGTCTCAATGCAGATTTCTTTCCACCGAATGTCTCTGTCCTATGAAAATACTGACCTAGGTTGTAGTTTTTATTTTTTAGATTCCAATCTCTTAAAATGGCCCTTGAAATTATATTAGGAAGCTCATGGCATATCATTAAGTACATAACCAATGATAAATGGACATTTATGGTTGAGACTTGGGAGTTATTAATCAATATACCTCTAGATTCTTGGCTTTCTGAAGTTTAATCCAAGCATATCTCATTAGATTCCTACCCAAAATCAATTTTAAGAAGCCTGCTTTTCAAACCCGGAAATCTGCAGTAACATTTTTGTCTGGGGAATATTTTATAGAAATAGGGCTTGTCTTCCCTTATTATGCCTTTGGACTGTATATTTTGTGTTTACCCTGCTCTGGCACCTGGAGAAGCTAGTCTTTTATTTAAGAGTTGAGCTTTACATTACATAAGTTACATGAAAGACTCTCAATGAAAGTTGTTGTAACATTGAGGATAGTGGCAGAGATGGTAAGACAAGATAGATAGAAATATAAAGATTTCAGAGGAGTGCCCTGAATCTAGATTTCCCTTGGTTGAGAAGATAAAAGCACTTGGTAATCTTGACTTTAGCAGGGGAAACAAAGATGAAGCTTGACTTTTTCTACCAAACTTAATTTTCATCCCCAGCTTTGGAGGTCCGTGTGAACTCCCCAGAAAGGTCAAAATGTATTGATTTTCCCACAAAGCTGTCATTTAAGTCAGGTTACACAAAATAATGGCAGGCAAGAGGACAGACAGACTGACAGGCAATTTTCTTCTCAAGTTCTGGATTGCCTCCGTCAGTTCTAGGAATTCATTAATTTCAGATTAAGACTCAATGGATTTGTGGAAAAATAAAGGAGATATCTGGAAGTGATTCATGCATGAACAATAAATCTTGTAACACTGAAAAAATAAAATGAACATATTTGGGGGAAAAAAACTTGGAAGTGATTCATGCAGAAGTCCTCAGAAAAGTTAAGTGCATCCTAACAATGTTGACTCATGTGAATAAGTCTTGTTTCTTTCTATTAAGGAGAGAGACACACCTATGTATTGAGTGCACTATAGGCTGAGAATGGTGGATTTTATAGGCAGGCATCTCATCTGTGTAAGAACTCATGAAGTAGGTATTGTGTTTTCTATTGTACTGAAGAGAAAAGAGATATTAAAAAAAATTACAGGGGGCACCTGGGTGGCTCAGTTGGTTAAGTGTCGGCCTTCAGCTCAGGTCATGGTCCCAGGGTCCTGGGATTGAGTCCCTTATCAGGCTCCTTGTTCAGTGGGGAGCCTGCTTTTCCCTCTCCCTCTGTGCTCTCTCATGCTTTCTCTCAAGTAATAAATAAAATCTTTAAAAAATTACATCTCTAGCGGAAGGATGAAGAAGTGTGTGTCAGGTACCAATGAAATAAGATTGGCCATAAATTTGAGTGATGGATGCCTGGCATGTCATGACACTATTTTTCTTGTTTTATAATAGAATTAAAAGTTCCTAAAAAATCACTAATAAACGTCAAGTTCATATCCATATTTTGTTGATTTCAGGCTAGCGCTCTCCTGAACACATCACATACCCAATGATTTCTAAGAAGCTGGAAAGCAAATTTCAAGCTGGAGGATAAACGAGGAATTTAAATTTTATTTTAGAAAGTAACAGCTGATCTCTTTATGTTCTCAAAAAGGATTGAGTCTATAGTAATCTTAGTTTTAATATTTATTCAATGAAGATATCTTTCTTTCTATTGAACTAGTCTGAGATTAAAATAGAGATCTTAAATGTTACTCATTCAATTGTGTTCCCTGAAATGATTTCTTTTTCTCTTCCTGTTTTTAAAGAAGATGATTCAGTATTCTAAACATTTGCATTAAGTATGTGTAGAGACATGTAAGATCTACCATTTTGTCCATGAGACTGAGTAGGCTTATGAAATCTGTGAACTAAGCATTCATAAGATTGAACTTTAGCCAAGACAAGAAAAACTTTGGCTGTGGGTAATGAGAACCATTTAAACTGGAATGACTTTATGGGTCTATTTTAGGTAATGCTTTCATTCTTTCACCTGCTTAATGAAAAGGTCACCTGTTTAATGAAACAGTTTCCTAAGAAATAGAATGTATCTTAACTACATCATATTTATATCTCTCACTATAAAATTATTCCACTGAAAACACCATGCTAAATGAAAACAAGTCAGAAGTAAAAGACTTTGACTCTATGATTCCACTTATAGGAATCATAGACTTATATTATATGACTTCCTAAAATGACAAAGCGATAGGGATTGAAAACCCATCAGTGGGTTGCTGGAGGTAGCATGGAGAGAAGCAGCTGACAGCAAAGGGGGGTGGGCGTTGTCTGGGTGAAGGTGCGGTTCTTGATTTTCATGTGGTGGTGGCTACACAGCTGTGTTTGCCCAAATTAATAGAACTGTATATAAGTTTTTTATATGTCAATTTATTTTATGATAATTATATCTCAGTAAGTCCAATTACTATATATAATACTATAAATGTATGCATGTGTGGGTATAGTTTTCAAAGCATAGCTCTGTGTCAGTGAGGGCACAGAGGCATGCCCTTACCTGGATGCTGACCGGAAGCCCCAGTCCCTGGTTGTCAACCACAACTAGAGTCATGACAGTCTGGGTCACCAGGGCAATGAAGGTGTTGATTCCGAACACCAGGGCGTAGCGTTCCACGCTGAGATTAACAGCAATCTGAAATCTAACAGTGTACAAATAGAAAGAGTTTTGAAAGTACACATATGTGGGCTTTTATTTTATTTTTTTAAAGATATTTTTAAAAATTCACTTGGGAGAGAGAAAAAGCAGAGCACACAAGCAGGGGTGGGGGAAGGCAGAGCAAGAAGGAAAAGCAGACTCCTCAAGATAACTAGGAAGCCCTACTCAAGGCTTGAAGCGGGGCTCGATCCTAGGACCCTGGGATCGTGACCTGAACCCAAGGCAGATGCTTAACCCACTGAGCCACCCAGGCGCCCCCCATACAGGCTCTTGAATACAGAGCAGGGAGTTGCGTTGTTCCCAAGATTTGGCTCCCCTCAGGCAGCCCAGGCTTCTGTTGACAGTTTCTTGCTAAAAAGTTCTTCTAGCAGAGAAAAAGGAAAGAAGGGTAAATGAAATAGTGAAGTGTTGTATTTTAACATTCCATGTGATGTGATATAAGAATTTAAAACTAATAAACCTTCTCTAAAATTAAGCCAAATATTCTAAATGTTCTGTAACTAAGAACACTGGACATCATTGCAGAGTGAAATAAGTCAAGCGGAGAGAGCCAATTACCTTATGGTCTCACTTACGTGCTGAGGATAAAGAAAAACGTGGAGGGCATTGTGAGAAGGAAGGGAAGGGTGCATGGGGGGAAATCAGAGGGGGAGATGGACCATGAGAGACTGTGGACTCTGAGCAACAAACTGAGGGTTTTGGAGGGAAGGGGGTGGAGGGTTGGGCGAGCCTGGTAGTGGGTATTGAGGAGGGCACGTATTGCATGGAGCACTGGGTGTGGTGCATGAACAATTAATCTTGTAACACTGAAAAAATAAAATAAACATATTTGGGGGGAAAAATAAAGCCAATAAGTATTTAGAAAAAATAAAATAAAACTAATAAACTTTCTCTAAAATTAAGCCAAATATTCTAAATGTTCTGTAACTAAGAACACTGGACATTATTGGACATGGATATGGTTTAACAGTCACTCTTTAATCTAGACATATCAATGAGTAGTAAATCACGAATCAATTTGATGAGTTTTTACTAATTTAGATTCTCTTCATGGGATCATTGACTGTCTATGTTAGCAGTTTCAGAATCTAATAGGTGAATTTTTCTCTGGAAAACTCACAAATTATTTGCTTTCACAGTTGGCTCAGTCTGGCCATTAGTTCATTTTAAATAAATGATTGGGTTTTTTAATTTAGTCAGGCAAGACTGACATATATGCATTCAAATTCTTCCATCTAATTTAGCTAAAATATTTATAACTTGAATTTATTTAAAAATATGAAAACAAATGGGAAATTTTAACAATTTTCACATCCCCTTCCCAAATCCTCATATTAAAAAAACATATATAAGTATTTTAAAATTATGTGATTCAAAGAAAATGTATTATTTCAGTGCAAAATATTACCAACTAAACAGAACAAAGCTCATAAATTACCCTAGATCCCACAAAGTGAATATACCATGTGGTCCAAGTGTGTCTTATAATTTCAGGAGTTTCTTGCTCAGCTAACAATTTTTTCTTTGGAGAAAAAAATGCTATACTAGATAGATGCTCTTGAAACCTAGATTAAATCAAATGGCTGATTCCCTTTTAGTATGCAAATTATTCCAGGTTGGAATCTTGATTTAATCTGTACAGATGCTTAAGCAAAGTATCAGTGATTACTTGGTTTGGGATAAGACCTTTATATGTGTAGATTCAGATAGAGGCATAATGCTGACATCAGGCTCAGTGTGGCATTGAATGCTAAGATTTTTCAGACTAAACCCCAGAATTATTCTCCCAGGTAACTGAAATGATAAGGAATTGTACTATCTAAAACCTTATTTCAAAGCGCCTACTGGGTCATTTCTACATAGGCATAAATCTACCACGTAGAGTAAACTGCTCAGGGCTAATAAATTCCTGGAAACTGAATTGTATTCATTTTCTGTTAGGCATTTAGCACTAAATACAGATGCACCTCTGAGATAGTCTTATAATTTAAGGATAGAATCACTTCGAAATTTTATTTGATCATTTATGTTCCATATATTGTGACATTATGGGATTGACACTTACCTATCTGCCCTTTATGTTAAAGGAAAGTCATAGGAACAATTTATAAAGCATTAAAAACAAAACAAAACACATTACTTTGTGCCCATATAAAAATAGAGTGGTTAAATTTAAAAAAATTCAACAGCCTAAAGTTTTTTGTTTTTTAATGTTATTATATTATTGTACTTGTTCGTGTTTTGTTTTTTCTTTGAGATTTTACTTGTTTATTTGAGAGAGCATGAGCAGGGAAAGGGGCAGAGGGGGAGGGAGAGAGAGAGAAGTGGACTCTCCGCTGAGCAGGGAGCCTGACAGAGGACTTGATTCCAGGATCCCAGAATCATGACCTGAGCTGAAAGCAGATGCTTAACAGACTGAGCCACCTAGGTACCCCTTGCTTGCTGTTACTGTTGTTGTTGTTTTCCAGAAATGTTAACCAGATGTTTATCATGAAGCAAGGACTTCATGGGCATACCAATGAACAAGCATGATTCTACCCTCACGGAACTTACACTCCAACAGGGAATACTTAACTGGACCCAGGTAATGGCTTTGATTAATATTAATTAAACTTATCAGTTTTATCATGAAAAAGAAATATGAAGTAAATATCCTCTTTTGTAGAATAATCGGATTTTTTTTTATACGAACTCCTTGTATCACATGATGGTTGAAGCCATGGATGGTAAATCACCTAAAATTTCTTCCAAATCTGAACTCTAACCTTTTGCATTAGAAATATATTTATTCGGGTGGGGGTTGGGCGAGCCTGGTGGTGGATATTGAGGAGGGCACGTATTGCATGGAGCACTGGGTGTGGTGCATGAACAATGAATCTTGGAACACTGAAAAAATAAACATATTTTGGGGAAAAAAAGAAATACATTTATTCTACACAAGCTAAATTTATTTTAAAATTTTCTTATGAGTTAGAGTAGTAAAAAGATGTACATGAAGTTACAGAGACTGGATTTACCTACAGAGAAAATGATATTCTATCAGTATTCTAAAGTTGGACATGTGAGTGATAATTTCATTTAGCACCAAATTTGACAGATCTCTGGGGTCAAGTTCTCTTTTTCCCCCCACTGTGAGTGTGTATCCTGACATTAAGATACTATTTGTTGAGTCCTTCCCAGTAATTAGATAATTTGATTAATGTAACCAAAGTTAATTACATCTAAAATAATACCTCTTTTCACTAAGCTCATCAATCACCAGACAGAATTGACATATAGATGAAAGATGATCGCTGAGCTCTATGTAGAATGCTCTGAACAATGTCTGGGAAAACCCTGACAGTCAAAGTATGAGTTCCATCTTCATGGCCTCTCAGAATCTCAACTTTCTTACTATTCCTGTGGCTTAACACTTTGCTTCCTCGTGTCTAAAATAAGTCATTCTGAGAATTTCTCAAAACACCAAAACATTTTGGTTGTTTGTTTTTTCCTAAACCATCTCATATTCTGACAGTTAATCTTACAATTTTTTTTTCAAATTTTCCTATTTGTTTCTTTAGTAGAGCAATATTGACTCGCTTCACAGTAGGCAATAAATATGCAGATGGCTGTGAACCAATCTGTTCTGAAATATTCAAGAATAGTATACTTTTGCCTTTTCATTATGTGGAAGCTGTTGTCAAGAACAGTAGAAATAACTCTGAAAAAATATTTCTACTAATTTTCATGTTCTCCCTCTTCCTAAATGTAGCCATTGAGCATTAAACCAAACTAATTTAGGTTTGACTTAAGTTCTTTTTCCTAATCAAGAGTTAGCTTGCTGAGAGAAAACAAAACCTTTCAAAATAAAAGTGGGGAAAGATAGAGATCTTGTTAGGATGTTGAAGGTCAGAAAGACTGAAATAACAATAAGAAAATAACAGGGTAAGCCAAAAATCGTACTATTCCATAAAGAAAACATATGTATAGTGAAACTTCTGAAAATCAAGTAAAAATAGAAAATCTCAGAAGTAAAATCAAGTAAAAATAGAAAATCTCAGAAGCAGCCAAAAGCAAAATTATCATCACATTTAGGGGAACAACAACGAGAATGACAACAAATTCCTTAAGGCAAAGTGGAAGAAAATGGAATAATAAATTCTTAAAGTGATGAAGGAAAAAAAAAAACACCAAAAACCCACACTATCAACTTAGAATTCTAATTAGCAAAAATACACTTAAAAGTGACAGTAAAAGGGGTGCCTGGGTGGATCAGTCGTTGGGCGTCTGCCTTTGGCTCGGGTCATGATCCTGGGGTCTTGGGATCAAGCCCTGCATTGGGTTCCCTGCTCTGCGGGGAGCCTGCTTCTCCCTCTCCCACTCCGCTTGTGTTTCCTCTCTCACTGTGTCTCTCTCTGTCAAAAAAAAAAAAAAAAGTGACAGCAAAATGTATCTTCAAATAAATAAAATTTGAGAAAAGTTGTCAGTAGGAGGTTTGTAGTACAAGAATTGTTAAAATAAGTTTTTAGGCTGAGGGGATTTAATAGCAGGTGGGAACTTGGATCTCAAAAAGAAATGAAAAGAATTGAGAATTGTAAATCTATGAGTAAATATAAAAGATTATTTTTTTCTGGTCTTAATTTTAAAAAAGACAATTTTCTGTTTAAAGCAAATAGAATAATAATGTATTGTAGGGTTTATAACAGAAATTGAAGTAAAATCTATAAAACAGTAAAAGGGACAGGGAGTAAATGGAATTACATTGCTGGAAAGTATTATACACAAAGTCGTATAATATTAATATAATGAAAACTGATGAGTTAAAAATCGAATCCCACTAAGAACATAAAGAAAAACAAATACAGGAAATAATAAAATGTAATTAAAAAGAAAGCTCAATTAACTTCAAAAGAGGAACAAAGACAAATGAACAGGTGGGACAAATAGTAAACAAATAACAAACTGGTAGGTTTAAACCCAATTGTAAGTTACATGGAGCTCAAGGGTGAGCCTTTTGAATGTTCAGATTAAAGTTTTAAATGAATGTTTATGCATTTTTTTGGATATAAAGATTAATGCTTTTGATCAAATTTGGTAACTCTCTCACCATTATCTTTTTATATGTTTTTTTTTTCTTTATGTTCTCATCTTCTGGGACTCCATAATGCATATATGGATATGCTTTACGGTATTCCGTAGGTCTCTAAGAAAACTTTAAGGCCAAAGAGCATCTCCAAGACTATGCAGTTGATAATGTTAGGTCAAGGAAAATATTTTCAGATGTTTGCTTTATCCCTGATCAACTTCCTAATTAAAATTAAACATATTGCCACACAAGAAATGATGAGCAACACCTACCTAATCCTTTTTTAGGTATTCTCTAGGCAACATTCATCACTTCCTTAGCTCATTTTCTCTCCATTCTAATTAATCAAGGTAAAATATTCCCTATGTTTAAACCACTGTATAATTTAACGTTTCTTATTTTTCTATGTAGTTTCATAGAACAGCTTCAGTTCTACAACTGCTCTGACACTATCTAATAAGTTGTTTCAAAAAGAAACAGATGTGCTATGATGATTCAAGCAGTAGGGTTGAATCATAATTAGATACAATCATTAATCACTAAATTGAGTCAAAATTAGATACAATCACATCTTATTTTGTTGCTAAGTAAAACAAAATCAGAGTGGAGAAATTAGAACAATGGTACACTGTTGGTGGGAATACAAAATGGTACAGCTGCTATGGAAAGCAGTATGGAGGTCCCTCAATAAATTAAAAATAGAACTACCATACAATCCAGAAATTCCCACTTCTGAGTATTTATCCAAAAAAATTGAAATCAGGACCTAGAAGAAATATGAGCACTCCCATGTTCATTATATTGCTATTCATAATAACCAAGATGCAAAAACAACCTAAATGTCTTTAGATGGATTAATGAATAAATTATTTAGCCTTTAGACTATTATTTAGCCTTTAAAAAGAAGGGAATCCTACAATATGGGACAACATGGATGAATCTTGGGAACACTATGCTACATGAAATGTTTCAGTCATAGATGGACAAATGTTGCATGATTCTATTTATATGAGGTGTCTAAAATAATCGAAGTCATAGAAGCAAAAAGTAGAATGGTAATTTCCAGGGGCTGCATGGAGAGGAAAATTAAGTTGCTACTTAATGTGTATAGATATGTATCTTTCAGTTATGCATCATAAATAAGTTCTAGCAGTCTTATGTACAACATTTGTGCCTATAGAAAGCAATCCAGTAGTGGGCACTTGAAAGTCTAAGAGAGGTAGGTCTCATGTTAAATGTTTTTTACCAAATTAAAGAAAAAAGGACTATAAAAGAAAAACATCAATAAAATTATTCTGTTAAATAAATACAATATAAAAAACATAAAAATCAAAACCTAAGAGCATATCACTTTTTATTAATTCTGAGAAATTTGAATTTTTTTTTGCTGGATTAATAACCCTAATCAAGTCCCAGGAGAAAGTCCGTTAAAACAAGAATATAGTTGTTGTCTCTTATAGTGAGCACTAAATATAACATTGTAAATGCTATTCAGAACTGGAAGAATAAATAAAGAAACCTGTTGCTTGAGAAATGATAAATGATAAATGATACTTACGCTGCTATCGTTATGAGAAGCATGTAACTTGACTTGAATATCACGAAACCAGCGTAGCACACCCAAATATTATTCGTGTAATGCATGAGAAGTAGAGAACCTGCATCCACTGCTGAGAACATTGCTAGGGCCAACTCTCCCAGGAGATCCCAGCTGACTTTCACACAGCCCGCTGTGAAGGCTGCCAGAGCCCCTGGAAAGGAAGAAATCAACGTATATTACATCTCGTCATTCCACACATAACATAGTAGGGCGCTGTTTTGTTAAAATTCACACTGGATGGCACTGAAGCATTTCCAGGCTATGGTAAAAAATGCTGACTAATTGTGAACTTTGATTGAATGAAAATCACTTGATCCAACTCTGAGAAGTATAAATACCTTTTTCTCTTAAAGTCTGAAATAGACCAACTGAATTTGGGTTTCCATAAATCTCAGACTGGAATGGCCCGAGAGAGGCCATTTTTTTTTCTTCTTCCCTTTGCAGAAGATAAAACTAGGGTTCACAAACCTGGTGTCAAACAAAAACAAATCCAGACTTTGATAGGAGGAGGCTTTATTTAGAAGAAACAATTGCAATAGGAAGGACACTCTGATTGCCAAAATCTGTAAGCATCTTAAAATCAAACAGAAAAAGGGCTTCTTTTATAGGGTAATCCTTCACTGTAGGGCAAGCAGCCATAAGTGGGATCTTTGGAGAGGAAGCTGGACAAGGAAGGGGAAATGATCAGTGGAGACTGACAGGAAAGTGTCCCGCTGTGGTCAATTTTCAGGAGAAGTTGATGGGGGCTGGGGCACATTCCACACTGTGTTGTGTTTACTCAGAATTGGGCAAGCAGAATGTAAGGGGTCTGTAATAAGGAGAGGAGCCTGACTCAAGTTAAGTCAAGACAAAGCACAGCGGAAGGAACAGTCAATTGTGAATACTTGGTGACCAAGTGAGGCACCAGGTTCTTCAAACTGAATGCCAGCTCTTGCTACCATGTCCTTCTCTGGGCCGTGTAACAGATGTTCTAGCAAGGAGGGATTCTCTCTCTCTCTCTCTGTCCTTATCACTGTTTTCTCTATCTTCTCTTTAACATCAATTAAAAAATTTCCTTGAATCCCTATAACATACCAATCTTCTTTTCAAGAATTCTCTCTATACACATACCCTCTTCATGTGTTGACTCTTTCATTCACCTACTCACTCATCAAATATTTTTGAGCTTCTCTGTGGGAAAACATGGTGGTAAACTTTGGATCCTTGCTCTTGAAAATAATAGAGCCTACTGGAGAAATTAGACACATCAATTTTTCGTTTTAATAGCGTGTGACAGGACTGTAGAAGTATTGACCTTAACTCAAGTTTAAACTAATCATAATCTAGTGGTTCTCACACAGGTGTTTTTGCCCTTCAGGGGACAGATGGCAATATTTGAAGATAATTTTGGTTGTCATGACTTGGCAGGGGTGGTGGTGGTACTGGTGGTGGCATGTTAAGGGGGTCTATTGGGTTAAGACCGATGATGTGGTGGAACATCTTACAATGCACAGGATAGCCCCCCATGACAGAGAATTTGCCTGCCCAAGATGTCAATATTGCTGAGGATGAGGAACTCTAACCCAAACCCTACATGTAGTCTCAAGACATATCCCTGGGACATATTCATGTTATAATATGTACTATATGGACTTACTTATAATGTGTTCCTACATTGTGCTCTGAATGAAGTGATCAATTGTCGGGTTTCTTGCTACCCTTAGCTTTCTTTCTTAAAGACATGGCTTACTTTACACGAGGCCTTAGGTCAGCAAACCAGTCTGCTTCACCTGGTTCTGCCAAAAATTTGACACTAATTAGGGTCCTCGTAATCACAAAGAGACTAGAGAAAAATTGTGTTTGGGGAGCTTTTAAAGAATGAATTTTATGAACATTTTACCTTTCCTACACGTACCTTCAGTAAGGGTCCATTATCTGAAACGAAGAGGATTGTTTTCTCCCTTCTCCCGAGGAGCAAGTCCTTAGAGAGGAAATGGGCTTACAGTAAACAAATCCTAGAACAGGTTTCTAGGAGTCAAAATGGAATTTTTAGAAAGGGAAGTGAGAAGAATATTACCTCAACAATGGACCCTGAAATGTTCAATAAATATGAGGGTGTGGAACACCCCAACTTCAAAAATAATATCTTCAAAGCTTTATTTGATGTGAAAGCTTTGTTATATCAGGAAAAACCATGTGCATTGTTGGGCTCACTTCAAAGACAGCTCAGGGCTCTACCCTTCAGACTTTAGAAGATTAACTCTGTGTCAGCCCACCTTCCCTCCTTCTCTTCACCTCATTCTCTTTGGAAAAGGATTTTAAATTTCACAAAATATGTTCTGGGAAAAAGGAAGAGTCCGTGGACAAGAATCTAAGAACCCCCAAACCACTGTAGCTTCTCAGCCAGGAGGGAAGTTTTGGAAAGTAGGAAGCCCAGGATTCTGGGGATATGGTTGAGAGGGATATGGTTGAGGGGGAATCCTATAGCAGAAGCTGGAAACCCTCCTTCTCTTGGAGATCTTCTCAAGGTCACTCAATCTCGCTGCCTCTTTCCTGCTGCACAAAATGCAATATCAGAAATCCATCAAGTAGGTAAATAAGGCTGAAGCAGATACTTACCAGTCAGCTCCAGGAGAAGAAATAAATACTCAAGAACACACATATCCTCTTGGAGGTCCCGCCTCTCCCACCGCGTGACACCCTGCCTTTCTCCTTTCCTAGCGCCCTTTGTCTCACAATGTCATTTTCTCCACACTCAAGGATTGCTATTTGTTAAGAGCTACTGTGGAGGGACACAGTTCTTGCTGGTTCTAACTAATGTCAAATGAATGAAAGTATATTATGTAGGAAAGGCCAGAGAGAAAATTATACAAGATAATACAATAAGCCGGCTGTGGAGAAGAAATAGGGTGGAAGATTGTAAGAATCCTGTTTTGATTCACTATTACTCTAGCAAATATCTGGATATGGTAGGGAATGGGGAAACTGAGTAAGGAAAATAATCTTAACCAGTAGGCAACAAGTTTTGGCAAATCCCTGCATGTAGAATTAAGGAAAGATATAAATAAATTAAGTTGTTTCAATGGGAACCTTTGAAATGATAAAGTAGCTCCTAGAACAGTAGCTTTCAAACTTCTTTGACCATAGCCTGAAAAAAGGAATATATATTATATGTCTACCAATACATACATATATGTATGTAAACAGAATTTTCACAAAACAGAACTTATCCCTATAAGTTGCTGTGCTCCCTATTCTATTCTATTCTATTCAAAATTTTCCATTCTGTCCTTTGATTTAAAAATGCTGGTCAGAAATCCACTATGTTGATTTCAAAATCTGTATTCTATGAAGGGCCAGAGAGTAAATATTTTAGGCTTGCAGACCACATAGCCTTCTTTGTTTTTATTTGGTTGCTTGCCTAGATTTATTATTTTTCCAACCCTTGGCATATATTATTTTTTCCTTTACAACCCCTTAAAAATGTAAAAACTATTAGCTTTGATGGGCCATGGTTTGCCCACCTCTATGAATGGTTTGCAAACCACAGTTTAACAACCAGAGTTAGCAGTTAGAGAGGAAAGTGATTTGGTAGCTTAACCTTAAACCATTCCATTCTTTACGGCCAAACCAGGTTCGGCCAGTGGGACACAAATTTGCAGTCCCTGTTTTTAAGGCTGGGTAAAACTTTATTTTCCATGGATAACTTTGTCAGTCTTCCCTTATATGCATTGCCTCTTTTAAATTTTGTGGAAAAACTCTTTTCTTTTTCAGAGTATTTGGTATTCAGTATTGAATCACTATAACCACTCTATATCTAAGACTATGATTTGGAAGAATATATTTCTTGCACATTGAAAAGAAAGAGTATGGTATGCTGACCTCCAAAGGTTGCAAGGGCTTCTGCTGCCCCATTATAGATGAAAGAACTCTGGGACGGTGCCTTGTAATCCCACAGGATTTGAACATAGTTCAAAACCTGATTAAAACCCGCTGTGGACAAGGCCCACCACAGGGACCAGTAAAATAGTCGCTTGGAGGAGTAGCACTCCTTCAGATCTTGGAACCATTGCACAAAAACCCTCAAAGTTGTATTTCCTGGCTTTGGAGTGTTCAATGGACCATTATCCAGGTTCCTTGAAAAGGTGAATATTTCTTGGCAGACTGGTTTGTGAGCCTTTTGAGGTTCCTCTAAGACAGCATCTCTTCCTGTTGTCTTTGGAAGAGCCCCTCTGCTGGGTTTTGCATGGAAAAACATGCTCTTCTTAGGCATTGGTAAGAGAAGTGAGAAAAGAAAGGCCACAGAGACGGAGGCCAAGGATATGACGTTGAGGTAAAAGTACGAGAGGCCGGCCAGGGACACCAGGAGCTGGGCCAGCACCGAGGCCGCTGTGTAGGCCACCAGCGTGATGCTCCTGCAGTAGCCGCTCACTTTCTGGTAGTGCTCGGGGCTGACCACGCTGTAAATGTAGGCGTAGTAGGCCACCTCGGTGGCGGAGACCATGCCATAGAAGAACTCTAGCACCTGCATGGCTCTTAATCCTTGACCAAATACAAGAAACAGCCAGGTGACGATGAAGCTGATTCCTTGCAGGATGATGACTGGCTTGTAGCGGACATAATCCGTCAGGACGAACACGGGGAGCAGCAGCCCCAGGTAAGAGTATGTCCAAATGGGAAAGATCTCATTTGTGATCTGTAAGATTAAATGGGGAGGGCGTGAGGACCAAAGCACCAGAAATGAAACACACCATAGATCTCCGACAAATATATTATCCAGATGACATGTATCCACCCCAGGACACATTGCTTGGCCTACATCACTTTGATACTGATGAGTTTCTGACAATACAGTGGAAAGCCATGGGAAATGGAAATTCAAGGAAACAAAGGGCTCAAATCATGGATATTCCTAACACGTGGGTTCCCTCCTCCAGTGTAAAGAAAGAGCAGTTATTGTTCTTAGTTCTTAATGCCTCTTACATTTTAAAATGGAATATCATCTGCATAAGCCACTGAAGCTGGGAAAGAGGCCATAATGCATGTTAAGCTTACCAGCTTTCCTAGGGCAGTGTAGGGCTGCTCACGAGCTGTCACCTGTCCTTTTAAAATAGTTGACTCTTCTTCAATAAGGTTAAAAAGAATATGTCAGTCCTGGCAGCACCTAGCCATATTTGCCTTTGATCCACATCAGTATGTAAAATGTGCAGACCATCAGGAGATCATCTGGGTCATCAGGAACACATAGGACAAATGACAAGTTCAAGACTGAATATCAGAAAAAGGAATGCTAGTCTGTCTTCTGTTCTTCGGGATTCTTGGCCTTACCCTCTTGGGCTGCTTTGGAGGAGTCATGAGAAGCCACTTAGTATCTCTCTTGTTTAAGTCAACTTTGGTCACTGTTTTCCAGGAAACACTGGTGGTATCAGCAAACAATCTGAGCCCATCAGTAGAACACAATTATTTTAGCTTCTATAAGCTGAATCTATAGTGGGTGGGTAAAGAAGGCTGGGGTAGAACCTCTTAAATCCTTCTCAAATCCCAGGGTCTCCGATCACTGACGTAAACCTGCCAACTTACTGAGCCCGCGAGTGTGTTTTGACCTAATCTGTGCCCTGACTCCTTGAGTTCTCAGGTCACCTTTTACCTAAGTGTTCTTACAGTTGGATCGAACTTCATTCTAGCTCTTCCTGATATTAGGTGTTGTCACTAACCTGGGAAAAGCTATGTTCCAGATCTGTTTTTTGTGACTATCTTTGGACATTAAATCCAGTCCAGGGCTCTCTCCCAGCCTACCCTATCTGCACCTACTGGCATTCAAGATTGGCATGTGCCTTTCTTATTGGGAGGGAAAATGGTGGATTGGTTTAGATGGCAGAGTTTCCCTGGTGTCCGGTAGGGACATGAACATGTTTTCCGGGAGAGGGAGGCCAAGGGAGATATAATTGTTATGCCCCATTTGCTGAATAACCAGCCCGTAAAATGGGTGTGACATTTTTTTCCTAAGGAAATTGAATCGATACAGTGCTTTGTCTGATCTTGTTATTGTTCAGTGACTAAAGGGGAGGTTCTCAAATTTTAGTGTGTAGCCAATTCACCTGGAGGGTTTGTTAAAAACCAGACTTTCAGACTCAGTAGATCCGGGGTGGGGCCTGAAAGTGAACATTTCTAACAAGTTGCCCAAGTGATACTCTTGCATGGGTCCACGGACCACACTTTGAAAAACTACTGACTCATAGGCTCCTTAGGATTAGATCCTATGACCTGACTAAAAGCCAACAATAGCCTTAATATTTACACATAAAGAGGGGGGAAAAATCTTCAGAGGATTTTTTCATGTGCTTTTCCCTAACTTTTCCCCTCCAAATCATATATTATCCTGTAGGGTTTGTGCTTATATCTAAGTATGGCTGCTTTATTTTAGATTCACGGTAAAAAATGATGACCTCTGGGAGTACTGTTTTTATACAGCTGAAAGACCGTTTTGAACTCATCTTATTTGTGTGGTAGCAAAGAGTTTTATATTTTTAGATGACAAATGCACAGAAATCATTAAGGTCCATTTGTTTATCTTTGAGATTGCAAGAAGTAAGAAGTTGATACTTTGCTCCTACCCAAGGCATTAGACATTGGTTCTAACAAGACATAAATCTAAGATAAGCATGTTAGTAAACTTACCATGCTGAGACTTATATTTTTATCGGGTCCTGTTAAATAAGGTACAACAAATGGTTCTGATGGTTTCATCATTGAAAAAAATCCAAAGCAGCAGAGGTTTACTGTGGGAAAAACCCAGGAATGGCTTGGTGATGTCCGGCAACAATTCATGGAGCGTTAAACTGTTGGAGAAAAAGGAAAAAAGCAAGTCAGAAGATTGATGGTTTCTTTTCATAAAACTTGTGTTCTCTTCCCCGTGATCCATTTGTCCTTGGGTCTTAAAAATGACAAAAAGAAAATCATTGTGACAATAAATATATATCACAGGTCAAAACACAGGGACTTGGTCTAGTCTTTGGATTTTTTTGGGTCAAGGAGAAAACTAACGGTTACTTGAAAACACTGAGGTAAAGGGGTTAAGTTTCATCTCAGCTGGAGTGGCGGGGTCACTGAGGAGAAGGTACTCCCCAGTATGGCAAGCCAGTGGGTTTCTCCTGTAATCTTTTTCAGTAGAAAGAAGTCAGGGAATTTCTCCTCAGGCAGAAATCTTGGGCATAAGATAAGATTGGTGGAATTTTGATAAACGTAGCTGCTAAGCAAACATTTGCTTCATGCTCCCCATCATGAGCCTATCACCCTGTAGCAGCTGATGAACTGGAAATTCACTTTAATGAGTGCTTTAAAATGGTGAACAAAATAGCCTCTGGGGAGTGAAGATTTATAAAGCAGATAGACCCCTTGCTTTTTCTAAGACTCAAACTCAAGGTGAATCTTGGTTTAGCGTAAGAAGCCTCCACAAATTTGCACTGCCATCCACCCAGGTGATTTGATTTGTTTTTAATATCTATCCTCAGGAGAACTCCATGACATCTAGACAATATGGCATCTTGGATGAAATTCAACAGAACTTAAAAGAATTTCTCTGAGTTGATACTTAGCACTTGCTCTGTTTTTTCCCCACTTACGTTGCTAATACTGAAACGTGAGAACTTAAGTTCAGGAGGATAAGCCTTCAAGTGTGCTGACTGAGGGAAGATATGGGTAGCCCTTAGGAAGGCAGTCGACTGCTCTGAGAGAAACTCATTCACTCAGTCATTGACCGTTTCGTCCCTGAAGCTTCCTGACCCTCTCTAGCTCCTTTCCCCCCTCATCTATACTTCCCCTCAGTTACATCCCTGGCAAAGCAGGGTGCCATGATGGTCAAGGGCAGGGTCCTGGAGTCAGTGAGGTCCAAATTCTTCCTGCCACTTACAAGCATGTAAACTTTGGCAAGTTACTTGACCTCTTTGGTACCTCAGATTTCTCATCTGTAAAATGGGGATGATAATACCTACCTCATGTTGTAAAGATTACATGCCTTACTACATGTTGGAACGATGCCAGTCAGTAAGCCTACACCATGCGTTCTGCAGAAGGCCCGCCTTCGGAAGGCACCGTGGTATGGACGTGCACTTCTGCTTCTTAGTGGGGCAGCTCTGGGGGCGGACGGTGGGGGTGGGGGTGGGACAAGGATTCATTTTTATCACCGAGTCTAGCATGCAATCTCACACATCAAAGGTGTCCCGGAAATGTTTGTTCAAAGTGCAGCCATTGGGCCTAACAGGGTTTTCTAACTGACCAGAACGATTCAAATAATGAAATATTTCCCAAGTGTTCTAATCACTTAAAGTTGTTCTTTGGAGTGAGAACTACAAGCCACTATTTGCTTCTCAAGAATATGGAGGTTATTCTTTTTTTTCTAAAGATTTATTTATTTGGGGGGGAGGGGCAGAAAGAGAATCCCAGGTAGAACCCCCACCACCACCCCGCTGAGCATGGAGCCTGGCCTGAGGCTCAATCCCAGGACCTGAGACCATGACCTGAGCTGAAACCAAGAGTCAGTCACTTAACTGACTGGGCCACCTGGGTGCCCCTGGAGGTTACCTTGAAAATAGTTTTGGATCAATGAAAGGAGGATTTCCTGGGGAGAAGAACACGGCTTTTGCAGTGGAGCAAATTCAAATCTTGACTCCACCTTTTGAGTTGTGTGACCTCTGGACACACAGTTTCTTAAGGGGCCGAGGCCCCAGTTGTCCTCACCCCGGCAGGTGGGTAGCTTCTCACTCCACCTCAGATGTCAGCAGTGAGTTTGTCTAAGACTGTTGAACTCCAGACGGATGGGTGGGTTGGTCTGACTCAAATATGGGATCCATTACCCCCACTGTGGGAAATTTCACCTGACAAGTGATCCTGTGGAGAAACAGCCAAAACAAACCCTCTTGAATGTGAAATCAGGACTACCGAGTCAGGACCGGCTCCAAGTTGGCCCCCTGCTGGTATCCTCACTTATTGCAAGAGGATCGTGTGTTTCTGATTTTCTCTGTGGTGCTCTGCCTGCGTAGCCCCTTTGAACTGAAGGACTTTGCTTATGGCCCGTGGAAAACTAATGATTCCTCCCCGGGAAGGAACTTGAAACCACGAAGTATATGCTATTCCCTGATATGTGGTCTCCCTGAGATTGAAGGGAGCAAAGAACCCAACGTGATAGATGCAAACATTCCTTCCTTGGACCTATTTTTCTAATTCCAAGGCATTTCCCCCTTTTTAAAATTAATGATGGGGTTACAGCTTTAAAAAGAGACAAATACTGAATTTGCAATCTCAGGTTACCCTAAGTGGTGTGATTGTTAATAGTTCAAGCAGGTGATCAGTTTTAGTTGATTTTTAACCCGCCGCTGCAAAGGTCATTGGAAATCAGTTAAAATGTTACCAAACAAACGCCCCGATTTGCTCTTAGTTATGTTAAAATGTAATTCTCGCCTTCTGGAGGAGAAGGTTGGGTGCACTGAACACAGTGGGTTTCCCTTTCAGGACACAGATTCGTCTCAGATGCTTCAGGTGGGAAGTTCTGCAGCATCAGATCCTCGCTGTTTGAGGAGCAGGTGCACTGCTATGAGTGGGTGGGCATTTAATAAGTCTCCCAGCTAGTACTGTGATGTGGACCTTCTGACAGATGTGTTTGCTGCTGTACCCCTCTCTGAGTCCCACTAATTAAAAGAAGGCAACAGTGATCATTATTTGTGAGGAGTAAATGAGGTCAACAGGAGAGGACCCAGGCGTTGCCTAACATAGTAAATAACCATTGTCTTTCCCTGACCTTTCTTTGAGAATGTGGTCTAGTCCCAGTGACCCAGGAAATCACGCCACCAGCGCATGCCTGATAAAGTAACAGCTCATAATGTTAGACGCAGCTACGTTGAATTGTTGATCATCAGTACACAATGTAGGAATAATTTCAAAATTAATTTAAGAGATTAAGAAGACACCGGAAGAGTAAGTTTACAATTTAAGATCGCAAGTAAACTTATTTCTTTAAGGAATTAAATTGTCTGAAAGCCCTTTAGAAATACTAACTTACCTATGAAAGATCATAAGTCATACTTACTTGCCTTTTAATCAGACCTTTATGGTCTGCCATAAAGGGAACACGATCAGTTTAGTTAGGTTCTGCTCAAAATACATGCTGTCCACGCCCATACCCCTCCATTTAGAGGTTTTAATAAATTCCTTTAGATTCTTCTCTAAATTAGTGAGTGTTTACCGTTCGTACTTTTTAAAGAATTAAGAGAAAATGGTCTCTATATTCCAGCTCACCACGACTCAGTATTAAAAGGATTGTTGTTTTAAATCTAGATGACTTAAGTCAGCTTTCCATGTCAACATTTTCCATCTGAACTTTGCTCTGCCCTTTCTAACCGGCTGTGTTGCTTAATACACACTGACCAAAACCATAATTTTAATGGTGATTAGACAGATTTCTTTCTGGTTGACTTTCAGTGGTCATATCACTCACCTTGCTATTCGCATGCTATCAAGTAGGACTAGGGACTCATTTCAATGGCATGGTTCCCGTGAACCCAGGAAATCACAAGGATTAATGAATATTTGATACCAGTTTTGGTACTGGGAAGTGATATGATGCTGTAACAAACACATAAAAATGTGGAAGGGACTTTGGACTGGAAAATGGGTACAGGTACCCATGTGAGGTACTTGATAGAAAAAATTTAGAATGCCTTGAAGACATTGTTGGTAGAAATACTGTCATTAAATGCACTTCTGTTGAGGGCTCAGAAATAAGAGAGGAGCACTATAGAGAAAGTGTCTATTGTTTTAGAGAAGACATATCTCACCAGGAACAGAATGTTGCTAGAAGTAGGAACGGTAAAGGTGCTTCTGGTGATGCGCTAGGTGGGAAGGAGAAACATGTTATTGAACACTAGAAGACAGGTGATTTTGTAGGCAAAGAACGTGATTGAATCCCATTCTCTTGTTGGAAAGAGAGTAGAACTTGTAAGCAATGACTCTTGCTTGGAGATATTTTGATTGGAGAATTCCAAGCAGTGTTGCAGGTACAGCCTGGCTTCTCCTTGGTACTTATACTAAAATGTGAGAGAAAGGAAAGAAATCAAGGGAAGAACTCTGGAGTAAAAAGAAATCAGCACTCAATGACTTGGAAGATTCTCAGCCCATCTAGATAGCATACTTTATAAACATTGCCAACAGTGTGGCTGGACCATCACTGGCTAAAGAGCTCAGGTGTGTGGCTAATGGACCCCATCAACCATCTTAGTAGAAGCCAGGAATGGAGATGGGGTTATCCTGGAAAGCTCTGTGGAGGACCCTCCAGTCTGATGGCTTGGACCTCCATGAATTGCGTGAGAGTCTGACAGGTCTTTGAGAATTTCATATCAGTAGGATCACTACCAGCCTGGCTTAACAGGGGCAGAAGCAGCATGAAACAAAAAAAGAATAGGTCTAAATACAGAGGCACAAATGCAGAAGTTTGGGCTGATGAGACCTCCCTCAGGCCAACAGGGTGAGGCTGCTGTCCAATCAGGCCCAGAGGACAGAGCATTGAGCCACAAGGGATTATTCTCAGGTCTTGAAATCTAATGGAACTCGCCTTGCTGGATTTTAAGACTTCCTTGGGACCCATTACCCGCCTTTTTCCCTTCTGATTTCTAGAACGAGAATGTCTACCCTATGTCATGATAATTGTATTTTATTAGCAGATACCTTGTTTTCTGGTTCACAGATGGTGAGGAATTTTACCAAAGGATGAATCATACCCCGGGTCTCACCCATAGCGATTTATATGACTTAGATGATGAAATTTGGGACTCTGAAGTGATGACATTTAGATGACAGCCTGGATTTAGAGTGGATGCCGGGATAGTTAAGACATTTGGGAATGTTGGGAATGGGAAGACTGTAACTTTGCATGGAGGAGATGTGAATTTTGGGAGGCCAGAAGGTGGACTGTTATGGGTTGAATTGTGTCCCCACCCAAAAATATGTTAAGGTCCTAATTCCCAATACGTTAAAATGGAACTTACTTGGAAACAGGGTTGTTGCAGATATAATTAGTTAAGATGAGGTCATCCTAGGGTAGGGTGGGCCTTTATTCCGGTATGATTGAGATGCTCATAGAGAGAGACACAGATACAGAGACCCACAGGGAGAAGGTGACCATGTGCCAACAAAGGAAAAGATTGGAATGATACATCTACAAACCAAGGAACTGTGAGTACTGTCAGGAAACACCTTAAGTTGGTGGAGACAAGGAAGGCTCTTCTCTACAGCTTTCAGAAGAAAGGTCCTACTGACAACTTAGTTCTAAACTTCTAATCTCCAGAACTACGAGAGAGGCAATAAATTCCTGATGTTCTAAACCACCCAGCTTTGTGGTGCTTTGCAGCCATGTTAGGAAGCTGATATTGATTCTAATACACCTAACTTGAATTTTTTTAAATTTAAATTCTATTAATTAACATATAGTATATTATTAGTTTCAGAGGTAGAGGTCAGTGATTCATCAGTTGCATAGAACACCCAGGGCTCATCACATCACGTGCCCTCCTTAATCCCCATCATCCAGTTACCCTACTTCCCAACCCTTTCCCCCCTTGCAGCCCTCAGTTTGTTCCCAAGAGTTAAGAGTCTCTTGTGGTTTGTCTCCCTCTCTGTTCTCATCTTATTTTTCTCTCTCTTCCCTTGTAATTTGAATTTTTGATAATTTGGACAAAATGTATGAAATATTACACATTTAAAATTTTTCATTAAGGGGCGCCTGGGTGGGTTAAAGCCTCTGCCTTCAGCTCAGGTCATGGTCTCAGGGCCCTGGGATCGAGTCCCACATCAGGCTCTCTGCTCGGCGGGGAGCCTACTTCCCTCTCTCCCTGTGCCTCCCTCTCTGCCTACTTGTGATCTCTTTCTCTCTGTCAAATAAATAAATAAGATCTTAAAAAATTTTTTTTCATTAAATATATTCTGTCCTGGATTTCCTTGTATTCATAATTTCATTATTGTTAACTATAAATAGGACAAATGAGTCTTTATTTCCATATTGAGTGAAATTTCCCTGTTCTTTTTTGTAGCTACCTATAAGTATCTTCACCTACGTAATAAACATTGGTTATACTCCATAAGCTAGTGGTTCAAAAAACTAAAGTGTTCTCATTGTATGAATTACAGAAATGATAAAAGATTGCCCCACTCTTTTAGGTCACCTGCCTAATTTTTAAATAAAATTTTCATTTTATTTAAATAAATAAAATAATTTTAATTTTTAAATAAAAATTTATAAATTTCCTTCGAGCTTAGTCATTACTCATAAGTTTATTTTGTATTGACATTCCTGCTGAGATACTGATGTCAATAATGACAGCACTCCTTTTTACTGGGTCTGTCTCCTTCATCAAATAATCAAGTTTTAGAAATGAGTGTGCCACAATGGCAATGAAAGTGTCTTTGGTACAGGAGACTGATGTTCTCAGGGTACCTTTGGTTGGGATTGTGCTTTCAGCCAATAGAGCCCTCATTCACCCCCAAGTAGTCAAGAAGCCTTTGGGGAAGGAAGAAGAAAGAAAGGAAGGAAGAAAGCCAGTTTTGTTGTAGTTGTAGTAAAATTGTTCTAACTCATTCATTCACCCGTATTTGGTCTGCCTGGTCTGAACAGAGCATGAATTCAGCATGGCGTGCCAGGAAAAAGACTTATGATGGAAATACCATCTTGCGTGTGTGTCAAACACAAGCTAGAGTTACGGGGTTTTCACCACTACTTAACAATGCAAACCGTATGTTTTACGACTGGCATGATCATTACAGAAATTTTCTTTTAAGGAAAAGACGACCAGGTTCGTTGTAGAATCTTCTTTTGTCACTCATGGCCATGCTACAGATAAATTGGGTCCAGTGATATTGTTAGAGTGGATGTAACTCATATCGAGTCTGAAAGAATGGCATAAAGTGAAAATTGCTGAACGAATCCTAGGTAGAGAAACTCTGTGAATTTTTGGTTGTCAACAGGCTGTTCCAAGTTCACTTTTTTTTTTTCTTAATTGAAAGCAACATGGTATTCCCACCTGTGGGTGATGGGCTGAGTTGTGATTTTGCTCCTCATTTGGAGGAGGTGTTTAAACACCAACTGTTGGGTCTCTTCCCCACTTACTGATTCAGCAGGTCTTGGCGGGGAGGGGTTGAGACTGAGACTTTTCATTTCTAACAAGTTCCCAGGTGGTACTGCCGGTTGGGGACCTCACTTGGAGAATCACAGTTTAGCAAGCAGCATTTTGGGGCAACTCTGAGGCTGGAAGTTTGAGAGATTTCTGTAGTAGTTTTTAGCTTTACTCTCTTTGAATATTAGACACTAGGCGGCAGTGTGATCCCAACACACGAGGACAGACAGCCGATGATACATCAAATCCAGACCTTTGTTTCACTCCAGGCATCTCTGACTTTCATCTGCTTTGTTTATTGACGGTTAACATAGGAATTTATTTATTTTTATTTTTTTCACATAGGAATTTATAGGTCAGAAAGGTTCTATTGCCAAAAATGAATTTAAAAGCTATTCTCTCTCCAGTCCCTTCTTTTTGAAGGCCTGCTAGCTTGTCAGCAGGGGCGATGGGGGTGTGTGATTTTAGGTCCCCATTATTCAGACAGCTTTAGTACTGAAAGATAATTTGGCTCCTTAGAGTCCGGTATCTCTAAAAGTGTTTGCAATGAACTCTAACTCTATTCATAACAGAAATAGAGTTTTGAGACCAAATAAGTTCAGAAGCGTTGGGTTAAATAAAGTTAAATGAGTTTCTTTGCTGGAATGTTCCTCAGAGTCTCTATTTGGACACTGGAGATCCTTGAGAGGAGGCTGTAGAATGCAGGGCCGCTACAAGTATTTTGGAAAGAATTACCAATCTGGTCCTAATTCTTCATTTTTCTAGAAGTAGAGACTGGAAGGTAACATGGCTGCTGGGTAGTGGCAGGGCCTATCTCCTGAGGACTTCCCAGTCAACGGACTTCCCAGGGGAAACACCTACAGGCCCACGTGCAATGACAGTGCCCACGTGGGCTAAATGTGCTTCCTGTTTGGGGCCTCGAGTCTTCCCATTCCCCCTGTTGGAATATTCCTCCTCCAGGCGCCTGAAGCCTGCACCCCATACCTTCCTACAGATGGGGTTCCAAGGCCCCTTTCCGGACAGGACTTCTCAGGACACCCTGTCCAAAATGTTTTTTTTTTTTTCCTGTCATTATTGCTTTGTCACCACTTGCTATATATTAATGTGCATAGTGGTTTTTGTCCATTTCTTCCTTTTAAAATAGAAGAGCCAGAGCCATCTTGGTGTCTACCAGATACATATTTAGTAGGTGCTCAATTAACATTTTTTAGATAAATTATCTAGTGCTCACAAAGTATATAACCTAAGACTGATTACTGTATCAGTCAGGTTCTCCAGAGAAATAGAATCAATAAGAGTTATATATGTTACGGGTTAAAATGGCAAAAGCTAGTATGTTTTATGAAATGGTTCTAATGGGACCCAGATAACCTAAGTGCTATATGAATTTACAGATAAATTTTCACTTGCCTTTCTGGACTTAAAAGTACAATACCCGATACTTTCTAGTAATTGTTTAAATTTAATGGTATTTTATTCGTATATATCTTGGTATGTTAGAGAATATTCTTCCAGGCCTCGGGAAGTTTGGATTTAAATGTTATTAAGATGATGGGTATTTACATTTATCCAAAGGCCTCTCTGAAAAGGGATTCTATCCTGGATTTTACTGCAATTAAGGTAACTGCCTTGGAAAATATTGGCCACATCTTTATTTTCCATCTTCTGAATCTCACAGGAGTGCTTTTCATGAGCAGACTGATCCAAAACCATATAGGGAAGTAAAGTCAAGCACGGACACTGGTGAGGTTAACTAACAAGATAAAATCCACCCTCTGAGTAGACCTCGCCTGCTCAGCCTCACTGAACTTATCTTCTCTCTTTGAATTACAAGACCCCTCCTGCCTCATGGACCATTGAGGTAAGCGAGCAGGGAGTGGACAGTGCGCGAATGCCTGCCCTCTCAGATGCGGAAAGCAACCTGAAAAGAGTTGTGTTGGGTTAAAGAACTTGTACCTGAGTTACCTGGCTTCTGGTATCCTTAGCTGGAGCAGTGCTGTCTACAGTGAGAGATACAAGCTTCCACAAGTGCGTTCACACTCGCTAGTCACGATCCAGGAATCCTCTGGTAATTTCACTTTAAAGGAAGGTTAGAGATAATGTTCACCATGGAGGATGATGTTCTCTGGAAAAGAGTGAATAACCTTGGGTGGAATCTTGGCTTTCCGCGGGAGATGAACTTTGGGAGGGATGACCTTCCAGATGACGTCATGTAATCTACCACCCACGCTGTCCCTTCGCAGATGGGCCCACATGAAGGCTGATTATTTGCAGACCTGTTAGATGGACTGTCCTCTTCCCTGAGGTAAAGTAAATACAGATCCAATTTATATTAATAAAGCTCTTACCTAAGCAGAGTAGGTGGCAATAAAAATCAGAAACTGGATTACATCAATAAACAGGAATGAAGACAATGAAAAATATTTGCCAGTGGTTAAGTTGAGCTAACTGCTCTCCACTTACTTCTACTTCATAGAAAGTAGGGATTTGCTCTTCCATACGGAATGCTTTTGGGGTTTTCCAGGTCTTTCTTGTGCACCCAATGAAATGATTATCTGTGGAGCCATCGATGAGCTACACTGAGAGTCATCTGTTTGTTGTGCTCCTAGAAGCCCACCCTCTTCTTTAATTCATCATGTCTCTGTCCAGCCCGACTGCGGGTTGTTTGCCCAACTCCATAATTGAACGTGGAGCTGAACTTCTGGTCTTTTCTTCTCCGTGACTTTCATGGACCTACAGCTATTTCTACTATCCTGGAGATGTTGAAATTCTTCTGCTGTCTGAATTTTGGTTTGAGAAAACCAGAGACCAAACTAAGAGAAAAGACACATTCACTCATCTGACGGGGATGGGAGAAGACTGTGTGGAGAGAAGAGAAGAGGCAAAAGTGCCAGGATTGAGCAAGAATATAGAAATGGAGGAGGTGATAGGAGAGAGAAGGGGGGGTGGAAGTTATTCCTTACGGCTAAGGAGAGCAATAATTCTGCTGGTATTTTCCAGGACCTTGAGTTCAAATACCAGCTCCATCATTTTCTAGCTGTGATTTCGAGTGTTTACAAGTGGTGGCTGATACTGTCCTTGACGCTGTCTCCAGACAATTAGTCTCAACCCTTTGGCAGAAAATAAAGCTGTTCATTTCTTCAGAACTCACTTACTTGAGCACTTTGTCAAGGTCTAGTTGCCGATATTCACTGACTTCCCCATCTTTCTTTGTCTTCCAAATCCTTGGCATCAATTCCTCATCCCAAGTCCTGCTATTGTTTTACGGTTCTTCAATATCCACCTGAAATGCATCTCATCCTCCCCGTTCCTCTGTCTTCTCATTTGCAGGGACTCCTTTTCCATTCTGTCTCAGCTCCCCATTCTCATGGCCACACCCTATTCTCCCTCTAATCCGGGATCTTGTCACTGGCTCTATCTACAATGACCTCTTCTTGCTTCTGTCATCAGCTACCTTGATCAAACCATTCCTTAGCTCCATGGGAAAGTCTCTATTTTGCCTCCAATATCTCAGCCTTCTCCTTTCCCTATTTCCTATATAATTTCTACAAAAATCATACCAACACCCTGAATTCCATTGCCTGTCCATGTTTTGATCACATCTGTGTGGAAAAAAACCACCTCATCTTAAGGTTTTTTTCAGAGTACATTTCTTGGTTGGTGATTTTGCATTCTTGATCTTGTGTTTTAGACTCAAAACTGAGTTCTCCATTAGGGCTTTCCCCATGTTCCACGGAGTTCCCAGAGTGCCCTTCTAAGAGGAGGTATTGGAATCCCCTGTGTGCAATTTTCAGCTGTGACTCAGAGATCCTCTGGATATTGATGCACCCACCCCCAGGCTGAAGACCATGCTGACACCTCCGCCCACACTGCTTTCCCAAAAAGGGACCACCTGAGTGTCAGGTCTGTATGCTGCCTGGGTTAGTGCTGGGGGGCGTGGCAGGGCTATACAGTTTAAAAGACATATGCACACAAATATCTGAGATTCGTCAGCTCACATAAGACTCTCATCCCCTCCATGCCCCCTGGAAGCCCCTGGGCGGTCAAATACAACCTGTCTTCTTCTGATACTGCTTTAGTTTGAATAACCACCTGTAAATATCACTTCTAGGAACCTGCTTGAATCTGGCTGCACCTGTCTGTCAACATTTCCTGAGATTTCAAGTGCTCTGCCTATGCTCCAAGTATGCAATTCTCTACCAAAACCAAATCAATTCTTCCCAACCCATACTATCAACAAACACGTAAAAATAATACCGCTGGGAAGTGCCATTGACCCTAATACCTGCTTGGGTAGATATTTATACAGCATACTTCCTATGCCTTGTTTCTAACCCTCTGAGAATTTCACAAAGCAGATATTGTCTCCACTCGTTAGTTGAGAAGGCAGCCATTCCGGGAGAGAGAATGTGGCTGGCCCAGGGTCACGCAGTTTAGAATCCAGTTCTGTAAGGATGCAAGGCTTGAACTCTTCTTCCACCTACTGGGTGGAGCGCGCTGGTCTTGTTTCCTTCTGGCATTCCTTTCACGTTGTTTCACGGTCTTGTTTACTTTCTCCTTTGTCCTTGCTGGCTATTCCCCAAATTAGAATTGTGTGGTGTACAACTTACGGTTGCCATGTAAAATGACGAGCATTGGGGTGCATGGGTGGTGCAGTTGGTTGAGGGTCCGACTCTTGATTTCGGCTCAGGTCATGGTCTCAAGGTCGTGAGACTGAGAGCCCCCCGTATCCAGCGCCCCACTTGGTGGGGAGTCTGCTTGAGATTCTCTCTGTCCCTCTGCCCTTCCCCCCATGTGCGTGAGCACGTTTTCTCTCTCTCTAATAAACAGATAAATCTTTAAAAAATAAAATGATAAGCATCATTAAATGTCACATATTACCCCAACTGATAATAAATGTAGCACACATTCTCTTTTTCTTATTGAAGTGTAATTGACATCCAATATCCTGTTAGTTTCAGATGTACATCATAATGATTTAGTATTTTTAGACCTTATAAAAGGATCCTTACAGTAAATGTAGTTACTATCTGTCATCATACAAATTTATTTCAATATTATTAATCATATTCCCTATGCTGTATTATACATTTCCATGGCGGGGCGCCTGGGTGGCTCAGTGGGTTAAAGCCTCTGCCTTCAGCTCAGGTCATGATCTCAGGGTCCTGGGATCGAGCCCCACATCGGGCTCTCTGCTCGGCGCGGAGCCTGCTTCAGCCTCTCTCTCTCTGCCTGCCTCTCTGCCTATTTGTGATCCCTCTCTGTCAAATAAATAAATAAAATCTTTAAAAAAAATACATTTCCATGGCTTATTTATTTTAAAACTGGAACTCTGTCCCTCTTCATCATTTCACCTGTTTTGTCCAACGCCAACACTTCCCCCCTATTTATGTATTTGTGACACTGTTTCTGTTTTATTTACTTATCTTGTTTTTTAGATTCCACATATAAGTGAAATCATATGGTATTTGTTTTTCTATGTTTGACTTATTTCCCTCAGCATAGAACCCTCCCCCCCCACCCAAGTCCATCTATATTGTTGCAAAAGACAAGATTTCATTCTTTTTATGGCTGAGTAAGGCAGCAGGCATCCTTGAAATCAGTTCAATGGACATTTACAGAAGTTTTCTTTGGATAGTTTAAGCCCCCGCAAGCTGTTGCTTGGGCTGACGAGATTCTGTACTATTTCCTGCTAGCGACATCTGCCAGGGTCAGGCACTCAGTGATGTGATGTTTAATGCCCATTTGTAAAGGCTCTTAAACTGTAAGTTCAGATGTAAGGGGAAGAGCATTGGCACTTAGAGCTGGCTTTATCCCGTGAATGCAATGAGGCTTAGACCCCTTCTTGTCCCTGCTTCCAGAACCTCCCATTCCGGCTGCTGCTGGTCCTGCTTAGCAGACTTTTGGAGGTTGCTTCAAGGATGCTTTGCCTTTATTGTTACACCTACTGGTGTACAATTTCGAATAAATGTTGCAACCCTGTGCAACATTGGGCAAATTCTAAAAAGCGATGACGTTTAAATTATTATTTGACTCATGTACCTTCTCCATGACAAGGAGTAGAAGTCAGAATTCTATCCAAATTATTATTTTGCTATTGCCCTCTCTGTTCTGATACAACCCCCCCCCCCCACCAAATGAATACTTTTCCATACTTTATTTTACCCTGTGAAGATGAAGCAAGAATGGACCCTTATTGGGTGGAACCAGATACGTTTTCTAGCAAAAACTAGAAAGATGTTTTTCATCGGCTGCTTCCTCAAGCAGATAGGTAAAGCTTGCCCGGACTTACCTTTGTGGTCTTAAAAGTGAGACGAGAGGAGGCTTTACACAAAAAGAGAGCATTCGTTAGCAAAAGCCAAAATTCACAAGGTGAGCGTGGTGGTCTGTCCTCTGCTCTGCTGGGACACAAAACCAGCCGCTGATCAGCCCCCATCTCAAAGTTCCGGTCTGTAGGGCAGACTCGTAGCTCCTGCCCAAACATCTCAATTAAGGCACGAAGCAGGCCCTGCGTGGCACGCCGTGGCATGCTGCGATCCTCGGCAGACAGGAAGGAAGGACCAGAGTTCCTTATCACAGAGTAAGGAGACTTCCACCTTTGTGTCGGCAGAGAACTGATTTCTCCTGGTATTAAACACAAATCACTGCTATCACATTAACTACTGCGTGGAGACGCTACGTTTTCAGATTTTTGCAGCACCAAATTTTGTGAGTGTCCAGAAGACCAGTCAGACGCATTCCTGCTATTACTTTGCTAGCTTCCTATTATACTCTCCCCTCCCCTCCGTCTCATCCAAAGTCCAATTTGCTTCCTGGAACATCTCATCGGGTTGAATTTTTGAGTGCGCACGCTTGCCTTTCTCTTCCGTACATTTGACTTTAATTCCTATTTCCAAAGCTGGATGCATTTTGCCCCCTTCTATTTCCTTCAAGAAAGACTCCCTTTCTAGGATCTCCAAAGCAATTCGGTCTCTCAGGGGGAAGATTCAGGCATCTGCCTCCCTCTGTGGCTGCTGTCAACGTCCTGCCCCATTTTTTCCTACCCTATCACTTATGACCTGCTTTTGAGCCACTTCCAGACGTTGGCAGCTGGCTCCCGGCCAGCATTTTTCTCCCTCTATGTGGGAGGGAGCTCACAGGGCTGGCATTCGTCTGCTAGTCAGCACTGTGGATTTTATATAATAACCTCAAAGCTCACATGCATTCTTAGGTCAGTTGTCCTTATAATCATTTCAACAGATAGGAAAGGAAAACTAAAAAAGACAAGGTTCTCATTTTGTGTTGAGTGGAAGGGAACAGAGTGTGGGATGTACCTCTTCCCCAAATACTCTGTGAATTTGCTGCAGGTACCGCAGCCTCCCTGACCCCCCAAGATTCATCCCTTAGTTTTCTTTTTTTCAAATTTAAATTCAATTAGCCAACATCTAGTATATCATTAGGTTCAGATGTCATGTTCAATAATTCGCCAGTTGCATAAAGCACCCAGTGTTCATCACATCATGTGCCCTCCTTAAAGCCCGTCACCCAATGACCCCATCCCCCCACCCACCTCTGCTCCAGCAGCCCTCAGTTTGTTTCCTATAGTGGCACCTGGGTGGCTCTGGTTAAGCATCTGACTTTGGCTCAGGGCATGATCCTGGGCTCCTGGGATTAAGCCCCGCGTCAGGCTCCTTGCTCAGTAGGGAGCCTACTTCTCCTTCTCTCTCTGCCCCTCTCCCTGCTCATGCTCTCTCTCTCTCTCTCAAATGAATGGATAAAATTAAAAAAAAAAAAAAAAATCCCTTAGCTTCCTGAGTCACCCTGTCCGCCAAGCAGAAACTCCAATGTGATAGCTCTAGTAACACTATCTGGGGAATGGACACACTTAGGTTCTCTAATACTGTTTTGCCCAATGATCCCAGTCTTTTTTTTTTTTTTCTTGAAGGTCTGGAAGAGCTAAACTGCTGAAAATAATTTGTAAAATGACTTGCTTCCCGTTGCCCAAAAGGCTGACATTATTTTGACAACTATGTTTTACACCCTTCCTTAGAACCCACTGATGCCTACAGTGTCCCTAGAATAAATTCTGACTAGAAAGTTGCAGACTGACGCTGGGGATATGGTCCACCAAAATTGGATACCTGACAAGGGAAATGTAAGCATTTAGTTAAAGTGCACATACCTTCGAATAAAATAACATTTTAATGTACTCTCTAGTGTTCAAGCAGGAAAACCGTGGTAAATTTAGATAAAGCTAGCATATGTTGTTCTAATCTGGGCCAGGATCGGCTGGAGCAGAAACCGATGCTAGAGGAAGTAAGGAGAGTTGTTTAATTTCTCTTTCTCCCCTGCAAATAGAAAGCGAAGAAGCCCAGTGTTTTGAAGACTTCTGATTAAAAATAAGCTAACGGCAGGAACTAGAACAACGTCTGGTTCATACCAAGCACTGAACTAATTATTAATGAAAATGTTCTACTATTTAGAATCTCCACTAGGGCAGGTCAAGGTTTTAGGCCTCATCCAGTGTTTTCTCCTTTTCCCATTAGAGCCACGGCCGTCATTTTCAAAACTCAAAACGTATGCTTTGCACTATAATTAGGCAGTAATGTGAGATATTTGAATTGCAACTATCCTAGAAAAATGCTACTAATGTGGTCTCTCAATCAAAACTCAGGCAGCTCAAGAAAATATGTATGCCCAGATAGCTCACACTGAGAAAAATAATTATTACTAGTAACATCAGCCAAGACTTACCGAGCCCTTACTGTGTGCTGGGTGCTCTTGGATACTTGATATACACGTCCTCACTCATTTAATCCTCATAAAAATCCTACGAAGGAAGACCGCTCTTGTCCCCACTTTATAGATGAGAACACTGAGGTGCAAAAAATGTGAAGTAACTTCCCCCGAGTCACGCAGCGTGCAAGAATATTTTCAGGGAGCAGGTTGACGGCATGAACCAAAATCCCCCTGAAGCACCATCAAATACCACATCAGACCGTCCCATTCCCTCTTACATTGTCAGGGAGCCAGGAGGTTGGCAAATTCAACAAGCTGTCTTTTCTCAGTTCTGCTTGTTTTCATTCCTTCCCGGACGAGTTCTGCTCTCTGCCTCTCCCCCTGCCAGTATTGGAGGTTGCCCAGCTCCCACACCTTCCTCCCCGCCAAACTGTCAGGGCATAGTCCAGACACCGAGGGATACACCCCGCCGAAGCCAACTTCCCTTGCAAAGTCAAACAGAGGGTTGATGTTTGGATCTAGATCTTTTTGAGAATATGGGTGGCTGGCAGGGAAATGCAAGTCAACATCTTTCCCAGACTGTGATCGAATGAACTTAATTCAGAATTTCTTTAGAATTTTGTGCATGAACAATAAATCTTGTAACACTGAAAAAATAAAATAAACATTTTTGGGGAAAAAAACCCAAATTTTTGGGGCGCCTGGGTGGCTCAGTCGTTAAGCGGCTGCCTTCGGCCCAGGTCAGATCCCAGGAGCCTGGGATCGAGCCCCGCATCGGGCTCTCTGCTCTGTAGGAAGCCTGCTTCTCCCGCTACCATTCCTTCTGCTTGTGTTCCCTCTCTCGCTGTGTTTCTCTCTGTCAAATAAATAAAATCTTAAAAAAAAAAAAAAAAAAAAACCCAAATTTTTCAATGGAAATAAAAAGAATTTTGTGCTCAGGGGCTCAAAACCTTAGAATCACAGATTTAGAGAAGACCCCCCCAGGGCAGCTTCCCAGTGAAGACACCCCCTGATCCCCACAGGTGATGTTGTTCTGCCTCTGTAAGACTGAAGGAACATCCAATCATCAGATCAGGATGTTGTTGCTTTCATCTTGCTTTTTTAGTTTTCAACTGAATATGAGGTGTTTTGATATGTAGGACAGAATCTATGCATCAGGAAAGAACTAGAGGCTGTCTAGACTCTAAAGCACATTTTTCCTAGCTTTTCGTTACCAGGGGAGCTATTTTCCAGATCTGGACATTGCAGATATCTAAAAGCAACATGAAATAATTCTTATGGACAGGCATGCAAGTGAATTCTGTCCAGTAGAGGGACCATCCTCCTTCCACGTGGTCAAAACTCTGAATGTTTCCAGTAAGCATATAAATGAGAAAAAACTCTAGATTCTTTTCTGGATGTTGGGATAAGTAGTAAGGAAAAAGCCATTTGTCGTGGGTGAGGATGGGGTGGAAGAGAAATAGGTGAAGGAAGTCAAAAGGTTAAGAGAAATTAAATAAGTTGGAGCGCCTGTGTGGCTCAGTGTGTTAAAGCCTCTGCCTTTGGCTCAGGTCATGGTCTCAGGGTCCTGGGATCGAGCGCATGGGGCTCTCTGCTCAGCAGGGAACCTGCTTCTCTCTCCCTCTTTGCCTGCCTCTGCCTACTTGTGATCTCTCTCTCTGTGTCATATAAATAAATAAAATCTAAAAAAAAAAAAGAAGAAGAAAAAGAAATTAAGTAAGTAAAAAATGCAGAAAACAACCCGAAGCAATTCTGCCTGTATTCTGCTATGGCAAGTGGGTGCATCTGTCCCCTTGGCTAAGGGGAATGGGGAGCGTGCACACGGCCACGAGAGCTCAGAGCTGCTGGGAGGCCACGGCCAGGCCTCGGGCCATGGCTCCCCAACATCTGTCATTTTTCCATGACTTTGGCAGGCACTTCCCTCAGAGCTTTCAACACCCGCTACCGGTGCGTGCCTCTTCCCCAAAGACCCAGTGACTCTGCTCATTTGTCAAGTGTGCCCCACCTGCCTCTTCATGTGACAATTTCCTTAAACCGGAGCTAAATATTTCACTGAAATCCAGGGCTAAGTATAGACAAAGGGCAAGTGCAAACAAGCTAGAACCATAATATTTTTTTTTCTCAGAAATGTTTGCTCTCTTGCCATTTCTATCCCCTTACTTCTGTTATTTGTTTATGAAGTCTGTTTCTGTTGTTTCCACGAGTCACTCTATGTACAAAACAAAGCATTTCAAGTCCTTTTCCAAAAGGTGTTCCGACCAGTCAAGAAATCTCACCTCTTACAAAGCAAATCTATGTTATAATATTAAAAAATTTCTCTTTAATGAGATACCAAATGAAAAAAATTCTTTTCAAAATACTCTCTTGTCTTCTGCGTTTGTTCCTTTTAATTACAGATGTACATTTAGGTTATTCGTGCATATTATAAAAAATGAAAAAAACATCAGGATGTTTACATTTAAAAGATAAAAATCTCCAGCTCCTTATTCTTCAATGCTAATTTATACCCCAAGAGGTTAAATACTTTTTTTCCTCCAAATATGTTTATTTTATAATAAATATTTTTTAAAAGTTAGCATTTCAGGGACACCTGAGTGACTCATGGGTTAAGTCTCTGCCTTTGGCTCAGGTCATAATCTCAGGGTCCTGGGATCAAGCCCCACATCAAGCTCTCTGCTCAGTGGGGATCCTATGCCTGCCCCTCTGCCTACTTGTGATCTCTGTCAAATAAATAAGTAAAATCTTAAAAAAAAAAAAAGTTAGCATTTCAATTTTGTAATGAGTAATTTACGTGGTACAAGCATCAAAAGCCATGGAAAGATGCCCCCAACCCCCCCATTCCTCATTCCTCCATAGCAGGTAACTGTTACTAGTTTTGTGTGTCCTTCCAGAATAGTCGTATGTGTGTATATAAGCTGATACAGGTATTTTTCACCTTACTTTTGCACAAATGATGAACTACCGCATTCATTATTTTGGCACTTGACTTCTCCCACTTAATAATTTATTTTAGAGCCCTTTATCACTATGTAAGAATCTTCCTCATTTTTTTTTATCCAGTTAATATTATTACAAGTGAATATACCAGAGAAATCAACAGATGGAATTTGTAACTCTGAGAGTGCAGAGTTTTCCTTCACAGCATGAAGCAAATTTATACTCCCACCACCCGTCTTTGAGACTGCTGGTTGACCCAATCCCAGGGAACCAAGTGTGTTGTTACACTTTCAGATTATTTTCTAGCCTGCCAGGTGAAAAATGGTATCTCACTGAACTTTAATAAACATTTCCTTCACGAGTTCATGTAAACTTCATCTACATGTCTCGGCCATTTGTATTTTGCCTTCTCTGAATTCCCTGTTCACGTGTTTTGCCCATTTTTCTATCAGGTAACTGATCTTTTTTACCGGTTCTTAGGGAAAGCAGCCTTGAAGAGTTGCAATATTTACTCCAGATTATCATCTTTTGTGTTTGTTTGCAGTGAGTTTTTTTTTCCATACGTTTAAGTTTAGTTTTATGCTGTCGATTCATTTTATTAAATGACTTGAAGGTTTTATATTACTTTAGAACTTTAGAAAGATTTGAGGTTATAAAATAATGTTTACATTTTTTCCCTAGTATTTTTGTGGTTTCTTTTTCTTTTTTTTTAAGTTTCTTTCTTTCTTTCTTTAAGATTTTATTTATTTATTTGACAGAGAAAGAGAGACAGAGACAGCGAGAGAAGGAAGACAAGCAGGGGAAGCGGGAGAGGGAGAAGCAGGTTTCCTGCTCAGGAAAGCAGGAAACCTGATGTGGGACTTGATTCCAGAACTCTGGGATCATGATCTGAGCCGAAGGCAGACACTTAATGACTGAGCCACCCAGGTGCTCCTCTTTTTTTTTTTTTTTTTGTTAATATCTGTGCTTTTATATATATATATATACACACACACACATATACTACATATGAATGGAGTTATTCTATCATTCTTGGGTCCAACTTTGTTTTCCTTTGAAAAACGTTGTTCCAATTTATTAAATATTCAATCTTTTTCTTCCTTTTGTATGAGATGTTATCTTAATCATAGTCTAACCCATTAGGTACTAAGGATTGATTCAGAACCTTTTATTCTTTTCCAGTGGACTGTCTCTTCATGTTGTTATGTTACTGCAGTTGAGAGTTTAAACAAAATTTTATTCTCTGCAAATAATTTAATTTTATTTTCCCACTTGACAAAGTATTTTCTTCCTTCTTTTTTGGTAACGTTCCAAATAAAATTTAGAATCACCTTTACTAGTTTTGAAAAAAAATGCTGTATTTTTTCCTCTGGGATAGGATTTAACTTATAAATTCATTTAGAAAGCATGATCACAAGGGAAGAGAAGGAAAAGTAAAACAACAAAACCAGAGAGAGACACATGCCATAAGAGACTCTTAATCACAGGAAACAAACTGAGGGTTGCTGGAGGGGAAAGGAGGTGGGGGATGGGGTAACAGGG
>CM053605.1:7510833-7531898 GCA_028646535.1 Procyon lotor | reverse complement strand
CTATTGTGGACATTGCTGCTATAAACATTCGGGTGCACGTGCCCGTTCGGATCACATTTATATCTTTAGGGTAAATACCCAGTAGTGCAATTGCTGTATCGCAGGGTACTAGTACTAGTACCAGTACCATAAATTAAATAAGGAGAATAATAGCGTGATTGCTGTATCGCAGGGTATTAGTACTAGTACCAGTACCATAAATTAAATAATGAGAATAATAGTGATTATCCTTTCCTTGGTTTTGATATAAGTAGGAATGTCATTAGTTTTCTCTACTAAGTAAGTGTTGGCTTTGGGGCTGAATTTTATTTTTAGTCCAGTAATCGAATTTTAGAATTTGGAGAAAAGAATATTTGAAACACAAATCTTGAATCAGCGTTCTTTATTTCCATGGCAGACTGCTCCATGTGTCCTCTATTGAAGTTTCAAAGGACACAAACACAGATGATTCTCAGCACAATTCATCAAAAATTTATAAAGGCTCTTTAATATTTTTGCACACGTTATTTTATGTAGCACATTCTCTGCCATTTAAAGAGTAGGAGTTCCCCCTGTCCCATCAGTGTTTTCTTACTTACAAATACTTTTAGAAACTCCTGGAAATTTCTACTTAAGTTTTTATGTTTTAGAGATCACACTGACACAGCATTGAAACTGGGGTCATGGTAGGGAGAAAGCTCATAGCCTCCCCTAGGGCACCAGTGATTGTCTTGAATATCATTCTGTGGGCACACAGGGATGTCTGGGGCTATTCCTGAGGTTGGGTTTCAACAACAAAGCTCAGCAGAACACACAGTAAAAAAGTAATCATGACAAAAAAATTAAATGGTGATATAATCAAGTAATAGTTTGGGAATAATACCATGTTGTCAGGGTTGAAGAGAGGTCCTTAGAAATGGGACCAGACCTTGAAATTCTCGCAGATAACTGCAAGTTATATAGAAATATACTTAATGGAAGAAGGAGGAAAATGGTTATGTGATGAAAAAATGTCCCACCTCTCGCCTGTTTTGTTAAGACAAATATCTAAACCGAGCAAAGGGGTCAGTGCAGTTAGCATTCCTGCTTATGAATGGGGAACATCAACTGCAGGATGACTGGAATTTTCTCATGGTTTGTTTCCATGACATTTATATGTCCTCGTAAGTAATCAAAACCAGAATTTCCCAATCCTTGCTATGCGTTGGAGTCCCCAACACGAAATATTTGATTGACATGACAGTACAGGCCTTGTCAGTTGCATCCAGCTGGGCATGTAGCATCTGGTCTAAAACTGAGATTTTGGTATGGTTTTGAAAAGGTTCATTGAAATCCAGACTTAGGAAGTGTGTCGATTTATGGCACTTCGTAACTATGTGATCAAGAAGGTCCTTGTTCGGTGGATGCAGTAGCTGCCACAAGGTCAGAGCTTTGTTCCTGTGATGACATTCCTTGGTTCCTCTGGGAGGGACTCATCTGGATTCTGACTTACCTCAGAGCTCTGTGTATGCTTTTGGCATTTGGTTGAGTAGATGATGTATGTGCTTCTTGTTAGAAAAATGGCAGCAATAACTGCAAAATAACTCCCATAAACTAAAAACTAGAGAAAAACAAAGAGAAGTAATTAAACACACATAAAATATGACTGCGACTGTCGTTGAGAAGACACAGTCATGGCACTGATTTGCTTGGATTGTGGAATAACTAAGACCTAGGACTTTAACATGAGTCATTTAGATTTGCACAATAATCTCTTCTATCTTAGAAGAATCTGCCATAAAAGTGTAAGAAATGCAGTAACTAAGAATGTGGGCTCTGGAGTCAAGGTTGCTTGGCTTCAAACCCAAGCTAACACTACCAATCGTGAAAAAACACTAAATCCCACTGATCTCTGTGTTTCTGTCTGCAGGATGGTGCAATGCTATGAGTGAATTTTAGATAATGAGGCTTCTTCTTACATGCTTTTTTTCCCCCTTCCCCAGATCCAAATGTAAAATGTGAAATTGGGCTAATTGCAAGTCCCTCAGTAGAGTAGGGAACATGAACTGAGTGAGCTCTGCCGCCATGTACCATTTCTAGTTGAATCTCCCAACCCTTGGAAGGGGGATGATGGGAGGAGGAGCAGACATTCAGGGACCCAATGGCCAGAGTAGCACCTGATGAGGTGTTAGGAGCCACAGGCAAAAGCTAACCAACTGTGCTTATTGCTGAAAACCTGTGCTACAATATGATAATTAAGGAATTGCTTATTTAAAAATTTGCCCAAATAAGCAAATCAAGAAATTAAATATGGACTATGGTGGAGAAACCTCTTAGATTACCTAGGTATTCTACATTCCTCCAACTACCTGACTAGGAAAACAGCAATATTGCAGCTTACCTGAATGCTGATTGGCAGGTTGAGTCCTTTCTGATCTACTACGATCACTGTCATAATGGTCTGAATTACCAGGGCCATGAAGGTGTTCATTCCAAACACCAGGGCATAGCGTTCCACACTCAGATTAACTGCGATCTGAAATCTATCATTGAACGTTGAATTACGTTTTTTAACAAAATACACAAGGGACTCTTATCTTTAAAAGACAGAAACTGAAGATAAAAGCGGTGTCTTGTTACCAATACTCTGTCTAAATCTCCTCCAGTTTAGACAAACAAGGAGAGCAAAGAAAAGGAATTAATTTTAAAAATACAGTTGAAATCTGAATTAAAATACCAGTTGAGGAAATATGGCACGATTCCTCCTATCCAATTCAATGCTTCCAGAAATGAAAACTAAATATTCTAAGTTCTCATAACCTGAAAATATTCGATGCTATCTGATTGTAGATACTATTTCACAGTGAATTTTTATGAAAATGCCAGCAATATCCAGTCTGTGGAATCATTTGGAGTGTTATTCTTTTTATTGTCAATTGTATCAACAGTTTCAAATTTTGGTAGGTGAGGTATTTATCCTTTGGAAGATCCAGATCTTAGCAGGCTATGCAACTGAGTGAATCTGTAATTAATTTGTTTTTAATAATTATATATATTTTGACATCTTACAACTCATGAATGACTGGCAAGTGTATTAATTAGAGCTCTTCCGTGGAACAAAGGTAAAAGACTTTTGGTTCTGAGGATTCTTGAAATGAAAAGAAGTAATGTAATCCTACCTTAACAATGTCCTCTCCCATAAAAAGAGAAACTTAAGAGACCTGAGTGTGATTCATTAAACTGACATATTTCCATAAAAAAAGTAAACTTGACAACAAGCTTATTCTCTTTCTTTTGTTCCATGATCTTTTTGAAGTCTTATATTTCTGTGTTTCATCAATCCCTTATTATTTTTCACACATTAAATCCCAAAACTTAATAAAGTTTCTGGCCCTACTTCTTTCATATGATTTTAAATTCAAATATTTCTTATCTTTTTTGGTTAATACCATAGCACATTTCCTATAGTCAGCTTTCTCTGAACTTCTATATAGAACAAAATGTTTTTCATTGTTAAAAAAAATGATTTCTGGGATATAGTTTCTTATAACCGTGGAATCTACTTTTTTCAACATCCAACTTTTTATAACTTGCTGAGCATATTTTGCTTCACACAAAAGTACATACCCGGAATTACACAAACAACTAAATGAAATTAGCAATAGACTTAATCATTCAAAATCAGATTGCACCACACCTTGTTAGGGCAAAGAGTCTGAAATAAAAATCACAACCCGACAGTGTATCATTGTTTTCGGTTATGAACCCACAGAACTCTTTTTTTCCTTTGATGACTAATCTTAGCAACATTCACAGGGCAAATAGTTAAACAAAAACTTGGCTTAATTGTATCCCATTTAATACATAATCAACATTTAATACTGCAATTGATTAAAATCCTTCCCAAGTTCTGCAAGGAACTATAGAAATTCTAAAGAGAGAATATGATATAGGTTCAGGAGTGGAGAGAAATGGTTGGTAATACTTACACTGCTATGGTTATAAGAAGCATATAGCTAGACTTGAAGGTCAGATAGCCAGCATAGCATGCCCAGATGTTGGTGGTGTAATGCATGAGAAACAGAGAGCCTGCACTAATGATGGAGAAGATGGCTAGAGCCAACTCTCCTAGAAGATCCCAGTTGACTTTCACATAGCCCACTGCAAAGGCAGCGACAGCCCCTGAAAAAGAAACATTAAGGGAGATCCAACACATTGACTTTGCACGTGAGATAGGTCAACATACTCTCTTAAAATCTACAAGATGAATATGTGGCTTTCACAGAAATTGTGTGATCCACCTAAATGTGGATTTATCTGTGGATGTGGATGTGGCCACGCTGTTGCCACAATTTTAATTGGCATCTACCACACACCAGGCAGCGTACCCTGCGGAGGACCTGGAAAGTTCTTTACTACAGTAGCGTGGAGAAAAACGATACACAAACCCAGTCACTTGCTACAACATGCAAGAAGCTGGGGCAGAGAAGAGTGAAAAGGCTACTCTGGTAGTATACTTAGCCTGTCCTTCCATACTTGCCTTTCTTGTTCATTGTCGATCATAAATTTTTTCAATGGGTTAAGGATGTGCTGTGCTGGGTAGAAAATTTTAGTCTTTATTAGTAATCTTAACCTTCTGGTCTCCATCTCAAAGTCTTTGATATCTGGTCTCACTTACTTGAGGTTTTCAGTGAAGTCCATGCTGACTTAAGGAGTTTAGAGATTGAATAATTGGCAGTCATTAGGGTTAGTATTTATAGTTCTTTTTAACAAAATGAACAGTATTTATGTTTCAAATCACTGAAGTTTGGTTAATTTTTCCACGTGTGAGCCAGGAAAGAACCAGTGCTACAAAGGAAATAAAATTCTTCCCCCCCTTCCCTTGAATTTGGAATGTAGGAAAAAGAATTTCAGTGAACCAATTCCAGCACAGTCCTGGTTGTGCAGGAGTTAAGGTGAAGCCTCCCAAAAGAGAGACAATAAAAGCACAGACACCACATGAGTTTTCTGAAATTTTTGGTAAATGAGGGTGTGGAAATCTCCTACTTCCTAGAAAATATCTTTAAAGTCTCAGTTGAATTTAAGTTTCCACCTACCAGGATATAAATATTTATTGTAGAGCAAACTTCAAAGGCAGATTTCCTTCTGATATTACAATCTTGACTCTCCCGTTTATTCCAATTCTCACTTAAATCTCTTAAGAAAGTTACTTTTGGAAATTTTTGGATTGCTAAAGGTGGCACTAGCTAAACCAAATCCTTTATTAACAAAACTCTTCCCACTGTAATCTGGAAGGCTTGATAGTTCAATCTATTTTGCTAAAATAACAAAAACTCCTTACTTATATACCAGATGAGTATTTTCCTTTGGATATAAAAACAACCTGTAAGAATAAGGGGCATTATTAACTTCTTTCCTTATGGGGAATTGGAATCTTAAGAATTTAATCATTTGGTGCTTAATCCTGAGCACTTGAGTTATTTGGCTGTAACTCCACCACACTGAATAGAAGCATCATGCATGGTCTTCTTTTTCTTTCTTCCAGTGACTTCCATTTAAAGAAAACCTTAATATGCCCTCTGAACAGAACTAGTTTAAAACCATGGAGTTTAGCCACTGAAGACATAAACTTAATGGGGGTAGCCCATCAAAGGAAGACAAATCAATGTCTGCTTACCTCCAAAGGTTGCAATGGCTTCTACTGCCCCATTATAGACGAAAGAACTCTGGGACGGTGCCTTGTAATCCCACAGGATTTGAACATAGTTCAAAACCTGGTTAAAACCTGCTGTGGAGAAGGCCCACCACAGGGACCAGTAAAATAGTCGCTTGGAGGAGTAGCACTCCTTCAGATCTTGGAACCACTGCACAAAAACACTCAATGCTACATTTTGCTGCATCGGGCTGCTCAAAGGACCACCATCCAGGTTCCCTGAAATGGTGGGTATTTCTGAAGTGGGCTGCCCTTCGCCGCCTGGTGCGTGAACTTTGTAAGGTGCATCTGATGCCTCATTTTTGCTTGGTGGCTTCTGTACTTCTTTGCTGGATTTTGCATGGAAAAACATGCTCTTCTTAGGCATTGGCAGGAAAAGGGACAAAATGAGGGCTACAGAGACAGAGGCCAAGGATATGACGTTGAGGTAAAAGTACGAGAGGCTGGCCAGGGACACCAGGAGCTGGGCCAGCACCGAGGCTGCTGTGTAGGCCACCAGCGTGATGCTCCTGCAGTAGCCGCTCACTTTCTGGTAGTGCTCGGGGCTGACCACGCTGTAAATGTAGGCGTAGTAGGCCACCTCGGTGGCGGTGACCATGCCATAGAAGAACTCCACCACCTGCATGGCCTTCACTCCCTGGCCAAACAAGAGTAGCAGCCACGTGATGACGAAGCTGATTCCTTGCAGGATGATGACTGGCTTGTAGCGCACGTAATCGGTCAGGACGAACACAGGGAGCAGCAGCCCCAGGTAAGAGTATGTCCAAATGGGAAAGATCTCATTTGTGATCTGTGAGGTTGAAAAGTGGAGCATGTGACCATGAGGCACAGGAGGTGAAAGGAATACTTTTTAGGGAGTAAGTTACTAAGGTATAGGTGGCTTGCCCAATAGCAAATTCTGTATCCAGTTGGATGGGATGTTCTTCATATTATGGAAAAGCACGAGAGAAAGCTGATTTTCAAGGAAAAGGGAGCTCCTCTCCCTTCATCAAAACCAATTTATAACTGTATGAGCCTCCTAACATAAGAATGTATTTGCTTAATGTGCAATCTGAAATCTGAACTCTCTTAAATAGTATACATCTTTGAGTTAAATTAGTTAAAAATTGTTCAACAGATACTTCGGAGTTTTTCAGGCTCTTCAAAAATACCATTCCCTTCTTGTTCAAAGATTTTAAAATTAGACAAAGTGGCCACGATGTTAGAAGAAGCGATAATCCTTTTATGTATTTGATCCAACACCGTGTCATAAATGACCACAGTCTAATGAACACATGTGAAGACAGCAAAGAATAAATAACCTTGAAGAATTACAAAGTGGGAACAAGTAATGCATTGGATTTTCCTCCTGGCCAGAACTGCCAGGCTCCCAAAGCCTTTTCCCTCCCAATTCTGCTGGTTAATCTCTATTTACTCATTCTGGCCTCAACTTGATATGGGTATCTCATGGGTCTCATCAGGAATGCTGCGGACCTCAGGGATCAGTCCTAGAAAGGAAGGACCGAAGGGGCTGCCCTTTGGGGCAGGATATAGGTGTAGGGGCAGCTCCACCACACCAGCCTTTGTGCATCTGGTGTCTACAGCAACCTCTGTGGGCCCCAAGGTCAATGACGAGGGAAAGCTCAGTGACTGGAAAGGCTTATGGGACTGAATGGCACCTCGGAGACTGGGTGCATTAACTGGTCCTTAGTGGTTGCAGAAAGAGACCCCAGTGGGTTCACTGGTTGATCTGGTACCTATATTTGTTAGTCCTTTGTTTTGTCTTGATCAAGTTGGCTTCTGCCTGGAGAAAACTGGAAACAGAGTTGTTGCAAAGTGATCTTACCTCACCACACACAAGCTTGCTTTTCTGTCCGTACCACCTCATCACCAAATTAATGAGTGTCGAGGAGTTTTCCAGGTGAAGCCACACTCTGCAGGGCTTTCATGGCTCTGGCAGGAGATGGCGATAAAACCAGCACACGGTAATTCTCTAGTTGGGTGAGTGTGTTTTCTTGTTGCACTTATTATAAAAAAGGAGGTGAATCTTTTAAGTAAGAGAATTTGGCCTTCAGGGGAAGATAAAACTGAGACACAAAGCTATTAATGTCTCACTGGTTGGTTGGTAGTTTTTCACAATTGAGTAACTGTCCTCGAAAAATGGCACAATTCCTTATCAGATTGTGCTTATACCTCTGCAGCCCAAAAGCTTAAGGGGACTGGATCCTGTGCCCAGCAGAGATTTTACTCTAGGATTAGTAAAACAGAATCAATGGAGCCCTCCCTGAAAGTTACCATGGGTTAAGTCTAATGATAGAACTCCATAAAAGTTAAAATGTTTATTAGACATATAAATGGGCTATGGTTTCCCATTTTTGTAAGTGTGAGGAGGCAAAAATAGTTTGAATCGTTGTCTTAAATGGCAAGTATCATGCAAATGGGATCACTGAGTCAATGTGTTAATGTCTCAAGTTGAATGAAGCCCTCACCCCACATTCTGTTCAAATCCTGTAAAATCAAATCATGTTAAGATATGTATGTGTATTAACTTACCTCTGAGCTGGTCAGATTTTTATCTGGTCCAGATAAATATGGGATAAGGAAGGGTTCTGAGGGTCTCATCATGGAGAAAAATCCAAATAAGCACAGGATCACCGTGGGATAAATCCAGGAATGACTTGGGGGAGTTTTGAAACAATCCATGGCTGATCAAATGGAAACAAAGTCAAAATCAGCTGATGTGTAATTACTTTTGGCATCCTGGATATAACGAAAAACTGATTTCTAAATGTTTTGTGAAAGGATAACGTTCCATCTGTCTGCAGTTGAAATGGAAAAGTGAGGAATGAGTAAGTGTTCTCGAATATTCTTTTGCATGCCAATCAAACCCTCCTTTGTCAATGGGCTTCTTACTCATTATTGCTGGGACAGGTTACACCTCCTTCGTGTTCTCCATCACGAACATGGTAGGGAGTTCTTACTAATAAATGGTAAACATGGGTTGATTAATGCTTGAAAGTAAGTAAAACATTGGCTTGTGAGTTACTGGTGTCCATGTAGTAGGTCAAATGCCTCTAGGAGGTCAAACCCAACTTAACGCAGATTTAGTGCATCAAGTTACTACTAATCTGCTCACTCTGTTTTGTACCATGACCCTGAAATCTTCCACACACTGAATGGCATGTGTTTATTTATACATTTACCTCCCCATTAGACTGTCCTTTGCATTGTATGGTGCTTGACCCATAACATACATCCAAGATACTTTTGTTAGGTGTCTTCAATCTGATAATTTATAATTCTTCAGTTAAACAATTAAGCCAGATAAAGATGTGATTGGCCATTTTTGCCTATTTCTGCCCACTCCAGACTGATGCTAAGTCTACCTGAGAAGACAAGGCATCACTTTGTAGATTACTGTTTTCCTTTTCATTATCACTGGGCCCATTTCTTCTCTCTGTCTGCAGTTTTACACCACTCAGTGGGGCCGGGGCTAATTAATAGTTCATGGTTTTTTTTCCTAAGCCACAAATAAAATGGCTTGAAATTCAGACTTCAGACAGAAAGCTCAAAGGAGAATCTGCAACAGGAAAATTCCCTCTCACTCCTTCATGTTTGAGATCCAGCTTTACTTACATAGCGTCCACATTTCTAGTGACCTTGGATGGGGAAACTAACTTGCTTGCTTTTCTGTATATTATCTAATTAAGTCCTAATAATAACTGCAAAATACATACCATTCTCCCAAATTCCCAGGTGAGCATATGAGAGATCCAAGGAGTCCTACAACTGGCTTCAAACCACATGGTCAAGATTTGAATCCAAATCTCCAGGACTTCTATCTGGGTCCTTTCCTGTGCTCCACTTTGCCTCAGAGTGGGCATTCTGGTGGCCTTTCTTCCTGGGCTGCTGGTAGCAACCTAATGACAACCTTTCCTCGAAGTGAGGAAAGAAAGTGTTTCCATGAACACACTCATCCTAAAGATTGTGACTATGTTGAGGTTCCAGGGCCAACTGCAGTTTGAAAGTGGACCCAAGAGAGAGAAGGTAGATGCTCACTCCAGGAGAGAAAGTCCCTGGATGCAATTCCAGGTATCCAAGAAGAGGAATTTGTTAGGGGCCAGGGAAATGTGGAGGACCTACTGGGCCACCCCATCTTTTCACAAGGTGACCCCGGACAGTGGCATAGTTCTCTCAAGTTGAATGAGGGGAACACTGTCTCTGTTTATGTCAACAATACCCTTGGTAGAAACAGTGCAGAGACGATGGAAATCAGAATTTGGCTGAGATTATAATGGTGAGCAATGCTGACAATGTGAAAATTTTGCTAAGAGCATACTGGGTTTGATTGCCTTCAGCTTTCAATGCCTGGCATTGATTTCTTCCCGAGTTGTTGCTGGAAACATCGGCAAACTGCTGAGGCCTTCTTTCTTTGTGAGTCATGTTCTTGTAGAAAAGTCTGTCCTGGGAAGGCAACTACTGAACCTTAGCTATCTTTCAAAGGGTGGTCTTAATAGGGTAACATCTGCTGACTCTACATTTAGAACGTTCTCTCGACCTATGCTGAAGGTGGAATGTCTGCTACCTTTATGTCATCATCTTCTCCATGCATCTCGGAGAACCAGGTCTACTCCTATGGTTCCCTGGGCTATTAAGAGTTCCTTGGATGATCTATCCCTTCATCTCTTAACTGTCCTAATACTCCTACCCAAAGACACTTGGTTGGAAAGGTCACACAGAAAAAGACGGTCTATGTCCTATGAGAGTATAAGCAGGAAGGCAGGACTTCTTGTTTGGTTGGTTCACGGCTCTATGCTCAGTGCCTAGAGAGTGTCCAACACATTGTATGTCTTGCAGAAGAAAGACGATGAAGGTCAGACCTCACCACTGAGAACCAGTAAAGCTTTGTCTGCACTTCCAGAGTGTCCTGGTAGCTGCATCAGGTGAAGGCCAGGGAAGTTCTTAATTCTGCAAGTGACTCAAGTTCGGTTGTGCATCTGTAAAATGGGGTAATGATGCTGACTACATGTGTGGGCTTTCTGAGAGCACCAAGTGCCTTGACTGATATTCGGAGGCGCCATGTTGGGCAGAGAGTTACAAACCCATGGCCCATTTCTCTTCCCTGTTCTCTCTTCATGTTGGAGGATCCATAGTGATTCTGGCTTCACAAGGAGAAAATGAAGGAAGATGTCTGACCATAGTTGAAAACAACCCAGAAAGATCTGGGGGGCTCACACCTGTATCCTAAGATGCTGGGCTTCTTTTCCTTGCTCCTTTTCCAGCCTCCTTCCCACAGAAAAAAACGCAGGCTCCAAATCTAGGTTTTCTACCAGAGGAAATAAGAGAAGGCATCTAACCAAACATTAGCAAGGACCCTTTCGCCCGGGGAGGACCAGGCAGAGCAGCAGGAGTGACCAGACTCTTTCTGAGGCCAAGTCTTGCCTGGTGTCTGTTCTTCAGCTGGTGGGGCTCCAGCCCTTGTCACTGCCTGCTGGGACACTTCTCAGAGGCGAATAGCTGACTGTTGTTTCCCCTTCCCTCAGCCCACGATCTCCTTGTCTAGCACTGGCCTCATTCCAGAATCCTTTCCTACTCTGGCCACTTACCAAAGACTGTGTGATCTTGACTCACCCATCAGATCGCTTGGGAACTTGGATAAATAGGAACTCCCAGACTCCATCCCCATCGTGCGGTTCGGGAGGTGTGGGGGCCAGGGAATCTGCATTTACACAGAGTGATTCTGACACAGGAGGCCCAAAGACCACTTGTCCCTTTTCCACGCCCGGGGGCAAACTGGCTCCTTGCCACAGCCTTGGATCTTAACAGGGTGGAGAGGGAAGTGGGTGGGAATTGTGCAGGGAGCTTCTGCAAAACTACACGTAGACGTGCGACCCGGAAAGTCTTTTCTGGCTCTCCAGGCCCTGAAGAGTCCAGGACAGGTGGAAACATCCTCAGGTGACTCTGATGTTTTGGATTTGCCTCTCACACTCTGTCGGCCCCAACCCATGAACCCTTCCATGGGCACACATCACCCCCTGTTTGTGACCCATTCTGTCCCAGTCAGCTGAAAACCTCTTCTCCAGTAGGGGCCTTAGAGTGTCTGTGTCTTGCTCTGAATAAATACCATACAGCACACAGGTATCTGAAATTTTCCAGCCCAGCATGACCTTTCACCCACCATCTGAAGGCAGTGATTCTTTTCTTACTCATGTAAGAGCCTGCAACTCACACAGGTAAAATGATAGCAATCTGTCAACTATTGCCCACTTGGCTCCTGCTTTACAGCAAGTATTTTATTAATTGCTGTGCATAATTATGGTCTCTAGCCCTTAAGACAATCCTAATTCTATTCTATACACTGATCTATAACTATGTAGTTTATATAATGATTATATATTTATTATATAAATAATTATACTTATTAAATATGGTCTATTAAATAAATATTACTATATGATATGTATTTATTATATTTAATATTATATGTAGTTGATCCTTAAACAACAGGTTTGAACTGCATGGGTCCACTCATAGGCAGATTGTTTTGATAAATACTGTATAGTACTGTAACTCTATTTCCTCTTCCTTATGGTTTTCTTCTCTAGCTTACTTTATTGTAAGAATACAGTATATAGGGGCGCCTTGGTGGCTCAGTCAGTTAAGCGTCTGCCTTCAGCTCAGGTCACAATCCTGTGGTCCTGGGATCCAGTCCCGAATGGGGCTCCCTGCTCAGCGGGGAGCCTGCTTCTCCCTCTGCCTGCTCCTCCCCCTGCTTGGGTTCTCTCTGACAAATAAATAAAATCTTAAAAAAAAAAAAAAAAGAACACAGTGTATAATACATATAACATAAAAAATATGTGTTAAAAATAGACTCAAAATGGATCAAAAACCTCAATGTAAGACAGGACTCCTTCAAAATCCTAGAGGAGAACACAGGCAGCAATCTCTTCGACCTTAGCCGCAGCAACTTCTTCCTAGAAACATCCCCAAAGGCAAGGGAAGCAAGGACAAAAATGAACTATTGGGACTTCATCAAGATCAAAAGCTTTTGCACAGCAAAGGAAAACAGTCAACAAAACCAAAAGACAACTGACAGAATGGGAGAAGATATTCACCAATGACATATGAGATAAAGGGCTAGTATCCAAAATCTATAAAGAACTTCTCAAACTCAACACTCAAAGAACAAGTAATCCAATCAAGAAATGGGCAGAAGATATGAACAGACATTCCTGCAAAGAGGACATCCAAATGGCCAACAGACACATGAAAAAGTGCTCCGCATCACTCTGTGATTAAGTGAGCACACTCAGGAATTTAAAATAACCACAAATCTCACCGCTTCTAAATGCCAGGGGACTTGGACAGCAGGTCCAGAGAGATGACATTTACGAAGGGTTTCACTCCCCAAGCTCCAAAACCATTTTAAAAAGAGTGAGGGCCAGGATTGGTCCCACTTTCCAAAACTCACCCTTCAGGTTTTTCAACAGGGCTGGAGCCAAGGCCCTCACCAGACAGAAGCAAACCTGAGATTTGACCAATGAGAACCGAAATATATGCTTGTCACTGACAGCAGAGTATAACAGCTAATTGTGCCTTTCCATCTGCTTGCTACCAACGGAGAAGAGAATAAGACTTTGAAACATCCAAATAAAGGGAGGGGCTGTAGTCTGCTTAAGTCAAGCCAGGGAATGCTGGAGGCCGGCCTGGGGAAGTGATCCCAGCGAGTTGCTTTGCTTAATTACCATTCCTTTGTTGCAAAATCAGGGATGAGAGGGTTGATTTCACCAATTTCCAGTATCTTAGCTTCCATCTTATTTAAAATGCATTTCACTGATCTCTACTTCACTCCATACACCAAAACTAATTTGACGTAGTGCAATTCTAGGAACCACAGAGTAACCTCTGGAAGAAAACAGTTCATTATGATGCAGGGATTGCAAAATGTGTCACTGAAAGGATAAAAGGACTCAAAATAAATCGATAAATTGGATTTCATCAGAAAACCATATCTGCTAATCAACAGATACCATTAGGAAAATGGAAAGGAAAACCACTTTATGGATGGTTATGCTCCACTTAAAGGGAGCACTTTATAACTGCTAAAGAACACCTAAGCACAAAGAGACTAGCAAAGCAAATGTTGGCAAAGGTTTAGAATTCACGTACATTGCTTGTGGGAAAGTAAAATGATACCAACAACTCTTCAGAAAACCATTTGACACTCTATACAAGAAAATTCATATACTCACAATAGTGAAAAAACAGGAAGCAGCTGAAATGTCCGTTAAAAGTGAATGAATAGACAACATTATATGTATAAGCAATAAATACCGATTTAATCAGCAATAAAAAGGATTGAACTACTGCGCAACTTGGGTGAATATTTAAAAAGTTATGCTCTGTCAAAGAATCCAGACACAGAACTATGATTCCATGAATATACATAAAGTCCTAAAACCAGCAAAACTAATCTACAGTGTAGAAACCGGATCAGTGGTTGCCCAGGGTGGAGACAAGAGAGGGACTGACTGCAGTAGAGCCCAAGGGAACTTTCTAGAGTGATAAGATATGGATACATGGGTGTATACAATTACAAACACTCAGACTTAAAATCGATACTTTATATTATATGTAAATTATGCCTCAAGTAAAAAAAAATATATTCTATTCCACCTCCCCATCCCCTACTCCTTAAAAACATTTCACTTTGTGGGACTCTCTGCAGCCTTGGCCCTTTCTTATTGTTGTAAGCACCAAGGTTTTTCCAAATTCTACGTGGGACAATCTGAAAACAGAATGGCATCTTTCTAACTGGGTCTTCCCTAGAAAATTCAGAACAGAAACTGTGCCCACAAATCAAAGGCAGGGCAGACCAACGAGCTTTGAAGTGTGGCCACACAGAACATTCTTTGAAATAACACAGAGAGAATCAGAGTTACCTGTTCCTTTTGCGTCCTGAGTTTATTTCTTGTTTCTTCTGAGTCCAGTTTCCTGCCTTCAGATCCAACTCCTGCTCCTTCCCAATGTTCCCTCCTGGGAGTCCCTGTCCCATTGCCCCTCCCTCTCCTGGGAGTCTGTAGTCCTTCAGAACTGAGCTGTCAAGAGCAAAGACTTTATACACCAGAGCACACCTCCCTCTGAGGGCTTGCGACACAGGAACTCACCTCTTCCGCAGCCACCCTCTTTTGGAATCTCATTAGGAAAAACAAAAAACAACAACAAAAAACAACAAAAAACCCCCCCAAAAAACAGAGAAACAGATCTTTGTGAAACACAGACAGGGAGGAAAACATATCAAAAATACTTTTTCCTGAATATTAGAACTAAAATAATCTAGGTTTCTTGAATTTTCTATTAAGTGACTTAGAATCTCCGGAAACCAGGAAGTAGTCCTATCACCTACCATCCACTCGTCATAAGCCTTTCGGTATCCCTCTCCAACTCAAAAAAAAAAAAAAAAAAAAAAAGACAAAAGCAAACACTAGGGATGTTTGCAGAAATGAAGCTCTTTATGAAACTTCAAAAAGTATGAATTAGGTCCCCATACTCAGCATGCAGACCAGAAGAGTTCTGCTTCTGGTCAAGACCACTGCAAGAGAAGATCCAAGTGATCTTTAAAACACATGCTTCGGATCCGTAATTGTCATCGATGGCCTCATTCTTTTTGGCTCATGTGAAACATCTGCTGATGAAGTCATCATCCCCTTACAAGGTGTTTCTTCTCTGTGTGTCTGTGGTTAGATCGATCTAGCCTCAGGTGTGGTAAGGGGAATAAATCCAGCAAACAGTTTATATGGTAAGTCAACTGACCAAGTCTAGCCACTGAAATGCCCTGTGGGGAACTAGTCCAATGCAAGGGGTGTGGACCTGAGTAGGGAAAAATCTGTACTACAAGGAAAAAAAAACATGCATAGTTTGAGCTATTTTACAACTATGTAAGGTGTAGTAACCAATAGCAATGTGAAAGAATTCTTGTCTATAGACACGAAGCTAAGGCATTCTTTGCAATAGAGAGACAGCCCTGTGCCTCCATCCTCAAGGAAAACCAGTTTTACCTTGATTTCAATATCCCTGATCTATAAATAAACCCATTCTTTGGGTTCTTTTTTGATCTGGTTGTAATGGCCTTACCAGTTTCCTCATTAATGAGTTAATCAAACCTTTAACACATGTTCACATTTATACCTGCCTGACAGTTATCACTTCATCCTTTTCCAAAAATTATCTTTTAATACTTGTTACCATTCATCATGTCTCTAGCCTATCCAAATAGCTTCCAATTTATTCCTTTATTCTAAATGATTCGTTAATAGCTGTTTATAACCGAATACACTATTTAAAAGTTTGACATCTTACGGCAGACCTTCCCGGCTTTAGGCTTTATCCCTACCCTCTCTTCTTTCCTGGTTTGGGTCTGTGGTGGCCAGTGTGGTTCAGTGAAAGAACATGACTTTGGAGTCTGAAGCTGAAATTCCTCCTCACCTCACCCCTGTTTGTGGCAAGTACTTAACTTCCTCAAGTCTGTTCTTAAAACGTGGATAACCGGCATGCCTGGGTGGCTCAGTTGGTTAAGCATCTGCCTTTGGCTCATGACCCCAGGGTCCTGGGATGAGCCCCACATCAGACACCCTGCTCAGTGGGGAGCTAGCTTCTCCCTTCCCCTTGACCTGTCACTCCGCCTGCTTGTGCGCTCTCTCTCTCAAATATTTAAAAAAAGAAATGTGGACAACCACACCCACCTCATGAGGTTGTCTCAGGAACCGCTCAATCTGGTTCTAGTCACATAGTAGTTGCTCAATAAAGCTTCCTTCCCATCTGCTTCTTGTAAACACGCGTAGCAAATTCAACCAGAATGAACACCGCTACTCCCTCTGATCTACGAGTGTAGAGATCAGAGGGAGTAATTTCAGAAAAAAGGACACAGTAAATAACTTTACCTAAATGCATTTAAATATTTATCCTTGAATTATCCAACTTTTAGAAACCATTGATGATCTCTGACCAATAATGCCTGAGCAAACCTAGTATTTTTGTTCATTTCAGCTACTTCCAAGGCAGTGTGAAGAAAAACCTATTTAGAAGTTAGTTATGTTTGGGTCTATTTAAAATATGTACCTTAACACACACCTTTGCCTTAGGATACAAACGCGTTCCAGTCTTGATAGCAAAAACAGTTCTGTAGGAGTATTTGTAGAAAACATTTTCTTCACCCTTCTCAAACTTTAAGCAATCCAAGTCTTCACATCTATTGCACATTTATAGCAGCAATCCTTACTTGCCAAATAATTAGGTATCCTTTCAGGGAATATTATTGTAAGAGATGGTTGCGTTTTCCTTTAATCTCAAATAAGATAGTCTCTAAATAGAGTCCCGGGTCCCTTCACTTCCAAGTCCTGTTTTCCTCACTGGGGCCTTTTTCTCCGTTCTTGAGTTGGGATCTAGAATTCTGCGCTCGTTTCCTTTCGGTTACCTGTGCACGTGGGTATCACGATGGCGGATGCTTGGCCCTTTACCGCGCTCGTGGTCTCATTTAATCGGCTTGGCAGACGGCTGAAAGTGAGATTCTGGCCAGACCTAGTTGGGAGAGCCTCAGCAGCTGGCAGGCAGAGTGCGCAGGGGCCGCGGGGCGCGCGATGGAATCCAGGCCGGTCCCAACCCGCCCGCGCATTGCCCGTACGAGTCCAGCCCGCGCCGCGGAAACTGGGAGACCGGGCAGTGCGGCGGCCCAGAGGTGATGGTGTTTCTGCCAGGAATTCGCCTCCCGCAGCTAGTCTTACCTAGAGGAGGGGGCGTCTGGTCGCCAGATCGCTCACATCCCCAGGGAACAAGCCCCCGGGACAGGACCCCCTCCGGCCGACCCACCGGGAGAAGCTCGGCGCTGACTGTAGGGGCGGGGGTGGGAGCCTGCCACTCAAGGAGCCCCGAGGCCCCGCCCCAATGTTTGCGGGTGCTGCACTGCCGGCCTCCTGAACCTTTAAACTCAGAGGAGGAAATCCAAGGCCTGCGGACCCTTAACCTGGTACCCCTGTACCCGAACCCGGAAGGAGCAACTTACAGTAACAGCCTGATATATCAATGTAACAAAGCAAGATGAACTGAATGCAGTGTGGATCTATTTATAAATATGTCCTTGCCTATAAATCCATTTACTTTCCCCCAAAACTTATAAGAGGTACAGTTAGGATGCCCATTCTGCGCTGAAGAAAATGAAGCAGAAGGCAGTAGGGCTAGTAAATGGAGAAGTCTGTATTTTTGTTTAGAGTTAATGTCTACAGTCACTGTGTTTTTATTTTATTTTATTTTTAAGGTTGAGAGGTGGCATGGTTTTCTTATGCTTTGAGAATTTTCTAACTCAAATGGTTCAACTCTTAAGTAGTTTTTGTTAAGCAGAGGTTGTTTATTTTTTATTTTATTTTATTTTTTAAAAGATTTTACTTATTTATTTGACAGAGAGAGAGAGATCCCAAGTAGGCAGAGAGGCAGGCAGAGGGAGGAGAAGCAGGCTCCCTGCTGAGCACAGAGCCCGATGTAGGGCTCGATTCCAGGACCCTGAGATCATGACCTGAGCCAAAAGCAGAGGGTTGAACCCACTGAGCCACCCAGGTGCCCCAAGCAGAGGTTATTTAAAAAATAAAAAAAGCATTATGAAGTTCTCATTGATTAAAATGAAAAAAAAAAACAAAAAACAAAAAACAAAAAAAACCCAAACCACCCAAACCTTCTTCATTATCTGTCAGTAAATGGAAAACCTTCCCCAAAGATAAATGCTGTTTGGTTTCTAAGGACTCTGACTGGAAGTGGAATTGATTAAATTCCACTTAATGGAGTCTCCCATGTGTTTTGGGTCACTGTCCTGTTGTTGGCTTGGATTTTCTATTTTCACCTTCCTGTGATTTGCAGAAAATAGATTTCTAAATTACCAAGCTACCCATTGGGAGTGGGAGTCCCGTGCTCATTGTGCAATAGAATGCCCTTGCACATTGACTGCCAGGCCCTCCCAGAGGACATCGGAATTTTCTTAAAGGTCCAGGGTGGGTGTCACAATGTCCTCCATAACCTTCTGCCAAGAGAGAACCTCATTTTGGACCTTGAGTTTACTTCTGTGTTTCTCTGAAACACTCTTGTGTTTCAGTTTGTGAAAACAGTAACAGTTTTACTGTGTTACTGTAAAACAGTAACAGTGTTTACAGTGTTACTGTAAAACAGTAACTGTGTTACACTGTTAGCACAGTGTAACAGTGTTACAGAAACACTTTGTGTTTCTGTTTCTGTGTAGCAGAAACACTGTTACTCTGTGTTTCTCTTTGGCCATAATCTAAACCAGAGAGAGATGATGAGGAATTCATTCACTTGAAGGAACATAAGCATATTTGCTGATTAGGTGACATGAGGTCTGAATTTAATTGTGTATTATCCACTGGTGGTGGGAGGGGTATTGGTGAGGTCATAGATGATGAGAGACTGGCCATGTTGATGATTGTTGATTTGGGTGATGGTTCCTAGGAATGTGTTGTATTATATTCTCCACTTCTGTTTATGTTTGGCATGTTTCATAATAAAAAATAGTTTACAAAATCATTTATTCAGTAAGAAGCTATTTATGGGCGCCTGGGTGACTCAGTCAGTGAAGCATCTGAGGTCAAGATCTTGGGATCCTAGGATCGAGCCCCAAGTTGGGATCCCTTCTCAGTGGAGAGTCTGTTTGTCCCTCTTCTTCTGCCCCTCCCCACCCACCCCCAATCATGCTCTCTCTCTCTCCTCTCAAATAAATAAATAAAATCTTTTTTTAAAAAGCAACAATTTATTGAGTATATATATTATGTGCCAGATGCCGTTCTAAGTGCTTGAGATAGTTTCAGTGAACAAAAGAGTGAGAAATCTTTGCTTTGCAGAATGTACATTTATGCACGGGATGAGACAGAGGGGATACCACGGGGTCGACATGATAAATCCCTGAATTTTATGTTATGTTAGAAAGTGTTAGGTGCTATGGAAAAGGAAAAAAAGAAGACAGATAAGAGATTAGATGAGGATGTAGAATGATAGAGGAGAGGACTAACATCGTATATTGGGGTGTTCACATTGGGCAAGCACACAGAGGATGAGAGGGAGTCACTAGGAGGAGGATGAAAAGCTGGGAGATGAAAGTTTATTAGGGAGGAAAGGTGATCATTTGTGTCAAATGCTACGGGGGCCGGGGAAAAGCCCCATGGAAAATGTCAACCACTCACTTGGTCATCTCACTTGGTCAACTCGGCAAATGAGTTGAGTGTCTCTTTTGTTGGTACTCAGCAATGTGGCTGCAATGATCTACACAAAAATCTATTTGAATCATTGACAAGGAGTGGAGAAAGGGCGACCAAAGGAGCCTGACATAGGATGCTGTTTTGTAATTGACTCTCTCTCTCCCTCTCAGACATCAATTCTTTGAAGGCAAAGGCTTGTTTTTCTTTAGGTCCCTGGTGCTTAGCTAAATACCTAACACAGCACTTCCATATCTGCTGAATGAATGAATGAGTGAGGTGTACAGAGTGACAGAGTGAAACACGATCTGCCATGTGGGGTTGTCCAACACTTACAACCAGAATTCAGCCGCAGACCCACATATCAGGAAGACACGTGTAAGAGAGCCCAGGAATTTCCCTCGATGACACTGTGACCAAAAGTTGGGGTTCTATCGCCCTCAACCCCAGATTTCTATCTTTATTGTAAAACCCATTACAGGACAATATAGTACCAATCATCCATGAACTGAAGCCTATCCCAAGTCTTTAAATATCCCCATTTGTCTTCTGCTCCATTGGTCTCAGTCACGGGAGGGTACGTATCTTATACAATAGAGAGACACATTAGAATAATGAGAAAAATTTTTTTATTGAGTTACCTTTTTTTTTACAGAGACACAGAAATGGAAAGAAGTCAGTGAATGTACAATAGGAACTTTCATCATAAGTAATTTTTTGAAGAAAATGAAATATTAACTATCATGATTTTACTTTATCAAGCTTATAATATAAAATAGATGTTTGACCTGCACGCCTGCGTTCCCATTCCCTAAGCCTGACAATGTGCGGTGCTCCTTTATCTTTCTTCCAAATGGAGACAAGATCTCAAAGAGGGCAGAGAATAGTGAGCTGCTTGATGTTACCCTCTGGAAAATACAGCGAGAAGAAATTGGTGTCATCACGATAGCACACTGAAGGGGAAGAACGAGCCCTGAAACTTCAGAGCACGAGGACAGAATGAGCAGCTCTAAGACATCAAAGTACACGGTACAGGAGCAAGCCGGCAGGAGGGACGCAGGAAGGTCTTGCAGAACGCAGTGCACAAAGCACGAGACGAGACGTCTCTCGCGCTAGAGGCAGAGCTGGCCGGCCGCCTAGCAGCAGCACTGCTTCTTGCAACAGCACTT
>CM053605.1:7462680-7504941 GCA_028646535.1 Procyon lotor | reverse complement strand
GTCTCCTCTCTTGTCCTTACTCAACGGTGTCTCACCCAAGGACGTGATTACACCCATCAAAGTAAGCCCCCTGGTGTTTGTTTGAGATGAGTTTGGAGTAAGTAGTGGGTAATCTATCGTTAATAGGTTTTCATAGGATGGTCATAATTTGGTGGCTTCAACTATCCTCCTACGCAAGGCGGGGTGGGGTGGGGGGGGAGAGATCTGGCAACATTGTATCAATGGACTCTTTCTCCACCTCCAGATTCAACTTTTCTAACATATTTGATCTCAGTGTCTACAGTCAGGGGAAATTCAATACCTAAAGCAATGCATACTTACTTAGGTTTTAGTTATCTCTTTCTGCTCCTATTAACAACCTAAAATCTGACTGCATATTAATGAGAATTTTTATTCCTTCACCGGTACTAGTTAACTGTGTCTTTGTCAGGTTGTGGTCACAAAATACTAGTGTGGTCATAAGAGAATAAATCTATTAGTAAATGTGAGTTACCCAAACACTTTCTTCACTTAGACTATATTCTGTCATATCAAAACATACTATAAGAACTGGAAAGTTAAAATGTCATGTGGGAGGGGATGCATGGATGGCTTGGTGGGTTAAGCATCTGACTCTTGATTTCTGCTCGGGTCATGATCTCAAGGTCACGAAATCCAGCCCCGTGTCAGGCTCAGCAGGGATTCTGCTTGAGGATTCTCTCTCTCTCTCTCTCTCTCTCTCTCTTCCCCTTTGCCCCTTCCTCCACTCACGCTCTTTCTTTCTCTACATAAATAAGATCTTTAAAATGCCACGATGGGTTGTTTGAAGGCAAAACTACACACAGTGTATGTAATTGACGAACCCACATTCACAATGCAGTACCCTTTCATGTGAACGATGCTTTAGACTTTTCTACTTAGTCTGTTTCTTGTAGAAAGGGACAGAGACAGGGGTAGAGGGGTGCACCCCAATGTTTCTGGCAGCCCACAAGTTCTCAGTTCCTCTCTCTTCCATCCAGGAAGTACTCACAGAGAAAAAATGCTTCAGAACGTTGCCCTGAACTGAAGGGCAGGAGACCCCAGCACAGGGAGCAAGGGGAAAAGCACACACCGAATTCCAGCATTGGGGATGCTTCCATAGAGGCCGTGCCTGGGTTCACAAGACTCAAGCAGAAATGGGCACCTCGTGCCCAGTCCAAGTCTGTATTCACAGACACCCAGAAGATGGTGAGTGATAGTCGCTGCTGAGAGGTGCACTACTTGTTACTACTTGCCAGCCCTCACACTAATGTGTGCATCAAAGGAGTGAGAAAATAATATGAAATAGATGAATTTGCTTCATCATCCCCCTGGAGATCATCAACCCCGACAGATGTGCCTGGGCATGGTGGGACACAGGAAAATAATCCGGGGCTGGGAGCATTCCTGCACTCACCAAAGGAGAGTACTTCTGAGTGATACATGTTTGCTTCTGAGGATAACAGGGAAATAAGACATGGGCACCAGCAGCACGATATTTTTATAGGTACACTGTATTTCCTGATTTTACAAATGCACAGAGAGTAACTACCACGTGCTAGACACTGTTCTAGGCACTAAGAGTACATCAGTGAACAAGACAGATAAAAGGTCTCATTCTCATAGACCTAACATCCCAGTCGTGGGAGTGAGACAATACACTCAGGAGTTGAGTATGTTAGAGACTAAAGACTGAAAACACAAATGGTCAATGGCTGAACCGGATGCAAAAACAGAACTGTCACCAATAATCGGCAGCAACTGGCCGGGAAACCAGCCTTTATCTAGGCAACCTGCCTGGGTGGCCTATCTACTACCTGCAGGTCAGCCTTCCAGAAGCCTGATCATTATCTCCAGCAAACAATCCAGGAAGTGAAGTAACATCTCCTGCAATAATGGGCCCAGCTGGTCAGGACCTGATCAGTCCCTGCCAGCTTCCTGGATGTCTGTCCCTGCCTGCAACTTAGGACCAACTAGAGAGAGCCGGATATGCCCCCTTTGAACCAGGCACATGGGATGCCCTGCTTCTAGTTAGCCTGCCTCTACTTTCCTCTGGCCATAGGCTCCCATCGAGGCACCCTGGGAGCCTCTTCTTTTCCACCTGAAAGCCCTCCCTCTCTGCTCTGGAGCCTCTACCAAAATGCAAGCGATGGTGGGTGGCCGACCCCTCTGCTGTGGGGAGCTCTGAATAAATAACCTTCATTCTCATTGTTCTCCGTTTATTTCCACGAGACTCAACAATTCCACCCTCAGGGGTATAGGAATTTTCCCACATGTGCTCCAGCAGATAGATACAAAAATGTCCATAGCAGCACTGTCAGAAAGAGCAAAGCCCTAGAAGCAGCGGAAATTCCCCTCATCCAGAGAGTAGATGAACAAATGAATTTTAGTGTATTCACGGGAAGGAATGCATTTAGATGTAATAAATCCGCGTCCTAGGGTAGGGACTAACCTGGCTGTAGAGGTGCAGAAGAAAGGTTTAGGGGTGGTGAGGAACCTCTTAGACTGTGATGTCAAGGCTTTATCCTATTACATTATCCAAATAATTAGCAAACTAAATAAAGAAGACGATGCAGGCTTAATTAGAGTAAATTACGATGCAGAGGTTATAGTCCGTTGTTTTCAGTGCCACGGAGGTCCTTAATAAAATAAAGGATATTAAAATGTGATGTCATGGGGTCATGGAGAAGGTGGGTGACATTTGAGCACAGACCAGGAAGTGCGGAGGGAGTGAGGTGTCCAGTTGTCAGGGTCAAGAGCATGCGGACTGTGGGACTGTAAGCCGACCAGAGGGCTGGGAGCCGATGTTCAGCTAGGTGGCTGGCGGGGGGAGGGGGGAAAATGCATCTCAAATGTCAGTTCAGGTCCTTGCAAACTTCAGCCTGGCTGCTGAGTGTCATAGGCCCCCTGAGGAGGGCGTGAGTGAGCCATAGGATCACCCAACTTTCTCTGCAGGAAGATTACCGCAGCTTTGCCTTGAGAATTTACTCTGGCGGGGGCGGGATGGATGCAGCTCCACCCTGGAAGCTCTTTTGGGGAGGGTGGGGGAGTGAGGGGCGGTGAGAGGGTCCATCAGGGCATGGGGACTTGGCAGATGCTTCGTTCGTTGCGCTGCTTTGGAGCTGTTTGGGTAGACCGATTTCTCTTCTTCGCCTGGCTTCAGGGGCCGGCTTGCCCGCGGCGGGGAGGGTGGGGGTGGGGGGACAGTGTGCGTCCTCTGGTTCAAGCCGATGGTCATGGATGGTCTGGAGCGCTGGCCTTGAGTCTCTGGAAGAGTTATTCTAGTTCCCCAGTGAAGGAGAGAGATTGCAAACGAATAGGGCAGAGTTTGGCACTTTCCACCAGAGGCGTAGTATTCCCAGGCCACACCCCACGCGGTGCTTGGAATTAAATACTCCAACCATCTGGAGGTAGGACTGTAGGTTGACTGAGTTCTTAGGTAATTGTCCTACCCTGAACCTGGGGGTAGGACGCAGACCCCCTCTGCGTGGGTGGGGCTAACACGGAATTTACCCTGAAGGGGACAGATATTCCCACCTTCCACTGCCTGATCAAGCCCTGGCAGATTTCAGATAGGACACAGGGTGAGGCCCAGCCTGAGGCAGGTGACTCCTTCTTTCAAGGAGTTGAATTGTGGTTTGTGACTCCAAAGGGAGCAAAGGTGCTGGAGGGCATCCTGAAAGAAGAGGAGGGGTAGGCAGCAAGGTAGGAGGAGATGGGCAGAGGCACCTGGGGGTGAAGAGCCTGACTTGTATTTGGTTGTGGTTTTAAATCACTTCCTGTCATCCTTGAACCTGCAGATACTTGCCAATAGTTATAATCTGGGACCTGAAAGGTCATGGGGAATTAAAGGAAGACTCTGCTCCACCCTTGGGATGAAGAGAGGAGAAGGGAGTGGGCCCAGGGGCTGTTAGAACCCTGGACACTCAGGGCACCCTGACCTCAGCCCAGCAGAGCAGGGAGCCCTGAGAGCCAGTTGGTGGCAGCGGAGGGGCTCCCTGGTGATGTGGATGGGCGTAGGGCGAATAGGGGCAGCTGTGCCTGGGCGTGTGATCTGGAACCCTGGGGTTCTCTCGGGACCAGCTGAGCAAGAGGGTGCACAGGGCAGGGAAGCAGGGGCCACCTGAGGGACTGAATTCCAGCCAAAGCCTGGGGCAGAGCCAGCCCTGATCACTGCTCCTCTCCATCTCCCTCTCCTCCCCTCCCCTCTTTGCTCAAGGGTGTGTGCCATTATCTCAAATAAATAAAATAAATCTTTAAAAAAAATAGTACACGGAATCCAAATGGTTATTCTGCAGATTAAATGAGTGTCTGCCACAAAATAAGAGTTCAATAAACGTTAGCTCTACATGACATCTTTTCTCACTTCTGATTATTTCCTTGGAGCAAACTTAAAGGTGGAATGACTAGATCAAAGGCTATCTATGTTTCACTGAGAACAGTTACAAAATTCTCTCTATAAAATGTTTATCAGTTATTCCCAGCCACTGTGTATGATGGTTTCTTTATACTATGCAACCAACAGTAGATATGATTAAAACAATGTTTTGTTAATACAGCAGATGAGAAAACTAATGTTTTTCTCATTAGTGAAGTTCATTGTAAAAAAAACCACAAAAACAAACCAAAAAACAACCCAACTTTAAACATATATTATGAACTCCCATGGACCTAGGTTTAACAATGATTAATTCGTAGCCAATTATTTTGAAGCAAATTTGTAAGAATTAAAGTATAACCACAACACCATTGTCAGGCCTAACAATTAAGAAGGCTTCTTTTTTAAAGAGAGGGAGGAGCAAGCCGAGGTGGGGGAGGGGCAGAGGGAGAGGGAAAGAGAGAATCCTAAGCAGGCTCTGTGCCCACTTCCGAGCCTGATGTAGGGTCTCCATCTCACAACTCTGAGATCATGGCCTTAGCCAAAATCAAGAGTTGGACACATAAATGATGGAACCATTTTTAATGGATAATTTTTAATTAACATCTCTTGGTAATTAGTTATGCTCAAATTTTCCCAACTATCTCATTTTTAAAAAACAGTTATCTAGTTAGGGTTCTAAGAAGACTCATGCATCCCTAGAGCTGGTTGAAGCCTCTCTTGTCCATTCTAACCTGCGTTTCCCCTGTCGCCCTCTCTGTCTCCTTCCAATTTGTCTGGAGTTGGAAGCCTCCAGCCTCGTGGAATCATTTAACACTCTGGAATTCCAGTGATCGGATCCAGTGGCCTGCTAGGATTCCGGAGCTAGTTTTGGACACGCTTGCTTCATAGGTGGTATTGAATTCTATCAAGAGACCCATCATTCTCTTGTCTCACTCTGTGTGATATTGGCATCCCTAGCTAGTCCCTACTGACATCCATGAACTCATTAGGACTGCATTTTCCTTCCTCTTCATCTGCAGACACAAATGTTCTCTTCTCAACTCTTTGGTTACTCTGAGGTACTTTTTATTTAAGAAAGGCAGAATAAATGCCTAATTCTTCACTCTACCATTTTGAAAAACCGGTTTCAAAATAATGTATTCATTTTCTGGCACCTTCCAAAGATGACTAATGAGGTTTATATTTTATTTTTTGGTATTATTACAAATTCATGTATTTAAAAATATCTAATGTGTTTTGGTACATTGCAGTTATTATTCTTTTTGGTGCTCAAATTGTTATGCCCAGATTTTGAGATACCCAAAGACCACCAGGGAGCCGAGTCCGATGCAAAAGCAAAAGAGCTTTTATTCGAGCTAGCTCAAGCTCAGTCCCCACACTCACCGACGCAGCGGTGTGATGTAGATAGAGAAAGAGAGCGAGTTTCAAAAAGCGCAGCGGTTTTATAGGGGGCTTGGTAACAGTTGGTGGGGTGATGCTTACGGCTTGTGTGGGTTGACCACAGGCCAGTTGCGCAGTTGGCGAGATGTCCTTTTACACATTTTTTTTTCTAACTCAAACTAACTCAAGGACGGGCTAGCCAATATTTTAACATTCTAACATTCTGTGGTTTCTTTCTCAGGAGCCAGTCATGTGGGGGTTATACACAGATAGCCGGTGTAGCACAGAACAGAGTTGGCCTTGGGTTATGCACAAGATAGGGAGTGTAGCACAAAACTCACCTTGCTCTGCTCTTTCAAAATTGTTCCCTCAGTGTGACTCCATTATTACACTTTGTAGCTTCCTGTTTCCCAGAGTGAAAGACGTCCGGGGGGCTCAACTTGTGTATTTCATGACCCAAACCAGGAATCACCCATTTTTCAAGGACCCCGGTATATAAATTTTTTTAAACGTCTGATTCTGTCTTTTGTACATTTTTTTCCCATATGGATTTATAAGAACTCTTTACATATGAAGAAATTTATCTTTTGGCTGTCAGATGAACATATATAGTTTTCCCAGTTAAAAAAAAAATTGAGACTTTGTTCATATTGAGTTGTGGGCAGATATTCAAATGTTTTACAATTTCTATGTGTTAATATTTTTCTTATGAGTTTTGGTCTTGGTGCCATAATAAGCAAAACCTTCCCCCATTCTAGAAACATAAAACTATTCTCCCATAGTTTTTGTACTATACCATGGTTTTAATTTTTGTATTTCAATATAAAGTATAAGTATTAAAATATGTTTATATAAGTATTGAAATATAAAAAGATCCATCTGGAATTTAGGGCGATTTGTCGTGATGTAAAGTATTTATTTATTTAAAGATTTTTATTTATTTATTTGATAGAGAGACAGCAAAAGAGGGAACACAAGCAGGGGGAGTGTGTGCTTCTCCCACAAGAGAGGGAGAAGCAGGCTTCCCGCCGAGTGGGGAGCCTGATGTGGGAGCTCGATCCCAGGACCCTGGGATCATGACCTGAGCCAAAGGCAGACACTTACTGACTGAGCCACACAGATGCCCTGGTTTTTATTTTTTTTTTAAATCACTATTATACTATTATACTATAGTTATGGGTGATGGTACCATTCACAGAAGCTAGAATAAGAATACACGGGACTTCTCCATAATATTTTTAAAGCTATAAATATATACAGTTTTCAAAATAAGGAAAGAAATCATTTTTTTTGTTGTTGTTGTTGGTACCCAAGTTCATATTTCCTAACAGCTAAATGTCTAATCGCTTAGGTATCTTAGTGGTGAATATGAGGAAATTAGATACAAAATTGGTTATTACGTGGTCATTAAAAACAGTTTCTAAAAAGCAGATATTTAATGTAAGGGCAATTATATACAATTAAATGGTAAGTCAAAAATCAGCATAAAAACCTATGTATTTGTAATACTCTTCATTTTGTTATATAAATACACAGAAAATAGCACCAAGTTTATTAAAAGGGAAAGAGTAGATTAACAGCGACAAAACCTGGTGGACATCATATTAATTAGCTGATTGAATTTAACATCACCAATAAGGGATAAACTGATATCACCAACTTTTCAATGCCATGTTCTGAGGGGAAAAAAAACCTCATGAGTGTCGTATTCCTGCAAATATGTTTAACCCGAATTTGATCATGAGGGAACAAACAAATTCATTCTGAGGGTGCTTTTGTAATGACAACTTGCTAGGACAAAAATAAAATGTTGGAGGACCATTCTAGATGAAAGGCAACTTAAAATACATCTTAGGTTGGAGTCAGGTTGAAAAATGATTGAAAATGTCAATAGAAATTATAAGGCATTCTTGGGACAGAGAAACTGAAGGTTGTCTGTGTATTACATAGTAGCATGTATCACTATTAAGTTTCTTAAATGTGAAATTTGTGTGGTAGTTTTGCAGAAGATCCCTTTAGGGAAATACCTGCTAAGGGTCAAGTTTGTTAAGGGTGAAGTTTCATATTTGCCACTTGTTCTCAAATGAAAGGGAGAGAGAAAACTAAAATTCTGGCAATGTGTTCTCTGTTGGTGAACTTAAATGAGTGGAATCTTATTGCAATATTCTCACAACTTTCCTGTAGATTTGTGATTTTCCAAAAAAAAAATATTGGGGGAAAAATAAAAGCCTAGGAAAACAGTGGCAGGAAATATAACAGAATGGTAGCAGTGGTTACTAGAAGCAATGTTAACTTTCACTCTTTGAGTTTTCTGTATTTTGAAATTGTTTATGATGAGTTTCTATTATTTCATTTTAGTTTTTAAATTCTTTTTTAAAATTAATTTAATTTAATTTTTTCAGTGTTCCAAGGTTCATTGTTCATGCACCACACCCAGTGCTCCATGCAGGGTATTGACTGCCCTCCTCAATACCCACCACCAGGGTTGCCCAACCCCCCCAACCACCCTTCCCTCCAAAACCCTCAGTTTGTTGCTCAGAGTCCACATTCTCTTATGGTTCATCTCCCCCTCCGATTTCCCCCCCTTCACCCTTCCTTTCTTTCTCTCAATGTCCTCTATGTAAATTCTTTTTTTTTTTTCTTGTATAGGTTTTTATTTTATTTATTTGTCAGAGAGAGAGAGAGCACAAGCAGGCAGAGGCAGAGGGAGAAGCAGGCTCCCTGCCGAGCAAAGAGCCCAATACAGGACTCATCCCAGGACCCTGGGATCATGACCTGAGCCAAAGGCAGCCACTTAACTGACTGAGCCACCCAGACATCCAGAGTTTCCATTATTTTAAATTCAGAAAAAAATGTTTTGAAAGAAAGAGGGAGTTACCACTCTGTTTCCTCCATTTTTCTCTCCGAATGTTTCATGTCAGTTTCCACAGTCTGGAGTCACAGCAGGTGGACACAGGGAAGAAGTGAGGGCAGCATTTCATGTCTCTGGGTGGCATCTCCCCTACATGTTTGGCCAAGAGCTCTTACCAGCGGAGAGTGGAACGATCCTCACCTCTGCTGTGAACGTGTCTGGGGACCAGTTCCTCTCATCTGGGTGTGTTTCCTTAGAAATCTGAAGGACAGTGTAGGTCTAATTCCCCAACTAAAGAACATCTTTAGGACCTACAGGAATTTGAAAACCTGCAGAGAACAAGGTTAGGGTGGATTATTTAGTAAAACCTATAGATTAACCTAACTTGATTATAAGAATTTCCTGATTGTTTCTCAAATTGCTTTACTTTTGGCCCAAAGTCTGAAACATTGAATACTTTGGCCAACTGGAAGTCAGACACCTGTGTCCCACACAACAACGAAGGTACTGTCACTGTCACTGTCATAGCCACAGTTTTGCCTAGACTCCCTCAGCCTCAGGCCCAGGACCGCTTATGTAATTGAAGAGACATAGTGAGTCCCCTGAAGCAGAAGAATTCAGAGCACGTCTCTCTTTGGGCCCGAACCCTCCCTAGAGCATTAATACTTCTCTGGGGAGGTGATGTCACAGGAACACTATAATGCTTGGGGGTGCTCATCCCATCTAAAGCCTGTGGGGTTTCCATTAGTTAGGTCTTTCTTTCTAAAATCACCCTAATCCATTTTGTCCCCCCCATAGCCACCCCACTCATGCACACGTTGCTGATAACGCCTTTCCCTTGACTGCATGTTATAATATTTTGGGTAAGTTTCTAGTCACACAAATGATCTTGTTGAGCTTTCAAATCATCCCTTCTAAGCCCTTCTAAGTTCACAAGAATCTCACTCCCCCCCCCTTTTTTTTAAGATTTTATTTATTCATTTGAGAGAGAGAGAGAGAGAGAGAGAGAGAGAGAGCAAGGAGCCTGATGACGTGAGTCTGGATTCTAGGACCTGGAAATCATGACCTGAGCCAAAGGCAGACACTTAACCACCCAGACACCATGGGATCTCACTTTTTTTTTTTGAATATTTTTATTTATTTTATTTGAGAGAGAGACAGACAGAGATAGTGAGAGAGAGCACAAGCAGAGAAGAGAGGGAGAAGCAGGCTCCCCACTGAGCAGGAAGCCCGATGTGGGGCTTGATCTCAGGACACTGAGATCATTACCTAAGCCTAAGGCAGAAGCTTAACTGACTGAGCCACCCACATGCCCCGGGATCTCTCTTTTTGACAGCTATGCAGTATTCTGATATGTAGATATAACATATAATGAGATATAATATATAATGTGACCTCTAAGTTAGACATTTAGGTTTTTCCCAGGTCTTTAACTATACTGCAATGAATAACTTTTCCAATAATATGTGTTTGCCCAAGATGTGAAATTTCTGAGTTGAAATGCGTGTGCTTTAAAAAAAAAAATGTGCAGGGGTGCCTGGGTGGCTCAGTTGGTTAAGCATCTGCCTTCAGCTGAGGTCATGATCCCAGGGTCCTGGGATCCAGCCCTGTATCGGGCTCCCTGCTCAGCAGAGAGCCTGCTTCTCCCTCCCCCTCTGCCTGCCTCTCTGCCTACTTGTGCTCTCTCTGTATCTCTCTGTCAAATAAATAAAAATCTTCAAAAAAAAATTTTCAGATTGCTGCCATCCTGAGAAATAGTACCACTTAGCATTCCCACCAATATTGTAGAAAAGGGACAGTTTTTCCAAGCCTGCCAACAGGTTGCTATTCATTTTTCAAAATAGCTAGTGGGGACTGGGGAAAAAAAACCAAAAAATCTCTTCAAGAGATTTGGAAGGCCAAACTTACTCATTATCCCTATCTATGCTTAGTCCATGCAAGCTGATGGTGGTGGTGTGTATTTTATCCTCTGCGGAAAACTCCTTTTGCAAATGGGATGGCAGAGTTCTCCTCAAAGCTTCATAGCTCCAAAAGCTATGAAATGTGTACATTTCATGTGAAAATAAAGTTCTAATTGAGGGGCAGTATTGTATTATGATTTCCTGTAAGGGAATATTTAGGTTGTAGGCAGACCTGAGTTGGCTAAAAACCTGTGGGAATGAATCTTTTGTCGCTAAACCCGAATTTTAAGTTCAACTTAGGAAATCCACTTGTCAAAGAGATGCCATTCCCAAGTCTAATTTAAATTGTATCCAAAAATCTATATTTCCATGAAATAATTCTGTCTTGGAAGGAATACGCGTGGATGGCCGTGATAGACATTCTGATGCCTGAGGTAGATTTTATCAAGCTCCGTGTGTGTGCTTCGCTATTATTGTCAGTTTACTTAAGACCTTCTTGAAAAAAATGAAAATATCTCAAGTTACAATACAGATTAGAAACAGATAAAATAATGAAAAATATAATGTTGATTAAATTTACAGAAGTAGTTGGCATTCACAGTAAATGTAGGCAACCCCAGTGGGGCTCTTTTCTCCCTTGCTCAACACCATCCATTCATCCTCCCTGAGAGGTAACCACCAAATAAGAAGCTCTTGGGAGTCAGCGTTTTAAGGATGACCTAGTATAGTTTATTAGACATTATTAGTACTGTAACTACAAATACAAAGCGGCAGCCGAGAAATCAGGGATCCATTGTACTTAGAGACAAGAGAGGCAGACCTTGATGAACAGCCATGAACACAGAATAAAATGATCCCAATGGTCTGAGCTCAGGGCTGCTGTGGGCAGCTCCTCCGGTGCTGGGCAGGGCTCACATCTTTTGGTTTGATGATTCCTTTTGGTTTAGACACATTTGAGATGTGAAATCATGAGCCACCCAAAGCAAAAAGAGGACACACAAGGAAGGTCCCAGCACAGAGCCCCAAATGGCAAATCTTTTGCAGCAGGGCAAGTAGCCAGGGAGCAGCAGATGGGGACCGGCTGAGGGGTCTGCCCCCCCAAGACTACTGCCTGGGGCAGGTGCCAGCCGGCGTCTCCCAGGGTCAGCCGAACTGCCAGTATCTGCCAAGTGCCACAACCACCAGAGCCACAGATGAATGATCAAGATGTTCTCCATCTTTCCTTCCTGGATGTCCTTGCACAAGATGTTCTTGCTAGGGTTCTCAGAAAGTGAAGACTCACCCACACTCCCGAGTGTGAGATACTTAACTGAAGAGAAAATTCCTAGGAAGTTCAGGTGACAGGGAGACAGCAGGAGCAAACAGATGGGATGGAGGAGAGTCCTAGTGATCAGAGCAAACGATGCCTCAGCCACTCCCGCACACCACCTGACTAGCAGCAGCATTGCTTCTTACAGCAGCTCTTCTGCTGGCAATAGCCCTTCCCACCACTGCAGCCACGGAAGCCACAGCCACATGAGCCACAGCCACACGAGCCACAGCCATAAGAGCTGCAGCCACTGGAGCCGTAGCCACATGAGCCACAGCCACAGGAGCTTCAGCCACAGGAGCCACAACCACATGAGCCACACAAAGCCGCAGCCGCACGAGCCTCAGCCACAGGAGCTGTAGCCACTGGAGCTACAACTACATGAGCCACACGAGCCACAGCCACATAAGCCTCAGCAACAAGAGCTGCAGCCACTGGAGCCACAACCACATGAGCCACACAAGCTATAGCCACTGAAGCCGCAGCCACTGGAGCCGCAGCCACATGAGCCACATGAGCCACAGCCACACGAGCCTCAGCCACAGGAGCTGCAGCCCTGGAGCCACAATCACATGAGCCACGTGAGCCACAGCCACACAAGCCTCAGCCACAGGAGCTGCAGCCACTGGAGCCACAACCACATGAGCCACACAAGCCACAGCCACATGAGCTGCAGACACAGGAGCGGTGGCAGCAGCAGACCACAGGGGTACTGCAGCCACCTTCACAGCCACCTCCACAGCCACCACCACAGCTGCCACAACTTCCACAGCCACAGCACCCCATGGTGTCAGGATAGAGGACTCAGGAGGCAGTAGAGGGGAGAAAAACTCAGGAGGTGAGAGCAGTCTGATGCCAAGTTCTGCTGGGGGAGCCCCTCATGTACCAAGTACACAGGCTGAGCCAGTGCCTTGTTGTTTATCCATCTTCCCAGGAAAGGTCTCATGGGCCTTCTACTCCCTTCCTTATTGAAGTCTTGGTCCCTCCACCTTGCTAATTTTAACCTTTACTGATCTCTTAAATCTATATTTGGATTAGAACATGCTTCTAAGAAGTGTGTGCAAGGCGTGTACATGAACATGTACATGTGTATGTATTTTTTGCCTCAGGGCCTCCTCTAGTGCCTGGGCCCTTGTAAGTATTCAGCGGACAGCTGTTGAGTTAGTTAAGTAAATGCCTGAAATATTTCTGAACAATATTTTTTTATAACCATGGGAGTCTTGAGTCTAAATCCAGGTAAAATCCCGTGTTTCTGCATATAATTCTTAGTCATCATGGGCTTAAGGAAACAAACAAAGAAAGAAAGAAACACTGTTTTTCTCTCGACTGGGATTCCCCACACACCTCTCTGCTACAAAAAACCTTTCTGAAAGAATAAGTGAAAACCGGATTGAAAAGAGAAAAAGTAGTCACCCCTAAATGTATTCTGTCTCCCCTTAAAACGCGGGTAGGCTTTTCCTGGCTCCCTGAGATTCTTTGTTCACAAGAATTGCTCACTCATTAAAATTTTCTTTAAAAAGTTGTGTAATCTCAGATGCTACAGACGTAATTGTGGGCAGCCTGCTCCGAAGTCATCTGCCCAGAGTGAAGTTTCTACTGCTGTTTGTTAAATAACTGAGAGAACAAAACATAAGAAGGGTTTCGACGGGTGGCTGCCTTTCTCTCGGCGCCTCTCTCTGGTTTAAGGTCGGTGACCAGGCCCCCGTTTCAGGCCAACCAAGGCCAGGAGAACGTTTATTTGAAATGATTGCTCTCCTTGAGGCTGCCTCTCCGGCCCCGGGAGCCTGCGGCTGTGACCAGAAGCCCAGAGAGGCTTGTTCCTGCCGGACTGTGGAGAGAACCCACCTCGCCTAGCTACTCCACAGGACGCGCGGGAAAGGAAGCCGCTGCACACTAACCTGTCTCCAGACTTATGCTGCAGCCCCGGAGGGGGCACAGCCCGGCCCTAGCGGGTCCGCACTCCCCCCAGAATGCTCACGTCCCTGGATTTACAATTGACGCCTCTTTTATAAGCGTACTTTTTTTTTTTTTTTAAAGATTTTATTTATTTATTTGACAGAGAGATCACAAGTAGGCAGAGAGGCAGGCAGAGAGAGAGGGGGAAGCAGGCTCCCCGCTGAGCAGAGAGCCCGATGTGGGGCTCGATCCAGTACCCTGGGATCATGACCTGAGCTGAAGGCAGAGGCTTTAACCCACAGAGCCGCCCGGCCCCCCTAAGCTTACCTTTTGAAAGCCAGAGCAGGAAGACTTAGAATGCCCTCCACGATCTACTTCTGGTCAACCAGAAGGCTGTCAGGATGCCTGGGGCTCTCCGCATCGATGGCCCAGCATCCTGTGGAAGCCCCGCCCCGTGCAGGGGAACCCCGCGAAAGGTCTCTGATGGCTCCTGTCTGTGACCCTCACATCCTTGTCAGGCCCCTGGAACTACTTTTCCCCCCTCCGCTTTAGCCATCATTTTTCTACGTCTGGACAGATGATGCAACACACGACCATTTCATTCCTAACAGAAAACTCAAGAGTTTCCTAAGCCTGCTTCTGTGCTAAAAATAGCAATGTTACCATGGCAAGGGTGCTCAAGAAGGAAGTAAAGGAGAGGTCTTGTGAGGTTCTTCCGTGGAAACTGGGCTAAAAAATGGGGGTGGGAGGTGTGTGTGCCGGTATATAAGGGGCTCCCCCAGCAGAAGGCGGCATCAGTCCTCCCTCACCTCCTGAGTCTCCCTCCTCACCTCTCCTGAGTCCTCACTCTCCTGACACCATGGGGTGCTGTGGTTGCGGAAGTTGCGGCGGCTGCGGCGGCTGCGGCGGTGGCTGCGGGGGCTGCGGCGGGGGCTGCGGCGGGGGCTGCGGCGGGGGCTGCGGCGGCTGCGGCAGCTGCACCACCTGTAGGTGCTACCGGGTCAACTGCTGTCCCTGCTGCACTGGCTGCTGCGGCTGCTGCTGCACTACCCCCGTGGTCTGCTGCTGCCGCCGCTCCTGCGGCTGCGGTTCCTGCGGCTGCGGTTCCTGCGGCTGCGGTTCCTGCAGCTGCGGCTCGTGCGGCTGCGGCTGCGGGAAGGGCTGCTGCCAGCAGAAGTGCTGCTGCCAGCAGAAGTGCTGTTGCAAGAAATGCTGCTGCTAGGCGGCCGGTGCGCGGGTGCGGCCGGGGCGTCTGCTCGCTCGCCTCGCTAAGGCTCCCTTCTGCCCGTCTGTCTGCCCGCGCTGTCTCCCTGGGCTTTACGGCACCTCCCCCTTTGGTTCTCATGCTCCGAATTTAAGTAAGTTTTGCCATTTAAAAAATTGTTGTGTGGACATTGTATACAACGTCATCCAAGAAACAAGAGAGAACGTCTTGATTACTGAGCTCAGCAACCCTGACTTCGATTGTGTTCTCTTAACTTTACGTTTTTTCCTATCCAGACATTAAGTCTTTCTGTACTTACCGTAATGTTCTGTCTCTCTGTGGCCGCAGAGGCTTTCTAGATACTCTCCTAAAAATCTCTTAATAAAGTACAAAAATAAACATTGAACAGTTGTTATTGTTTTGGTCTTGGGAGTTATTTTCACTAAGCTAACATTAATTATGTTCCCCCGTGGGTTGGGGCTGTCAATACACAAATAATGATGCCCTGTGTGATTACAATCTAGTCCTACACAAATAACCACGACTGCAGAATAATGAACATGTTAAAAGGCAGCGATGTGGCGCGGCGGTGGCAGGAGGGAGTCCACATGGTTGGGGGGCACGAGTGTCACGGACTGGAATAGTTTCAGAAAGACATGACATTTGGGGGTGTGTTTTAAAGAATTAGTGAAGTTTCAGCAGGTGGAGATGACCGAGGGCAGATATTTCAAGGAGAAGGCCAAAAGCGAGGGATGGGAAAGTTCAAGATGTATATGGGAGCTTGTGAGCTGGGAGTGGGACCGAGATACACAGTCTGGGTATAGTTGGAGTTAAGCAATGACAAGACTAGGCTTACAATTTATAGTGACAGCAACGACTAGCATTCACATTGCCCTTAAAAAGCCAGGCATTCTTCTAAGAACTTACATGTTTTGATGGAAGCCATATTCCTGTGCCCATTGCACAGAAAGAGAGGTTAGGTAACTTGCTGAAAGCACACAGATGTTGGAGCTCTGATGGGATGCAGTGCTAAAGGCTGGTGGTTTTTGAGGGGGGGGTGTTTAACTGCAACATACAGAGCTCACTGGTTCACGGAGAGAGCTGAAGCTACGTCAGCAGTCCCGGGAAAGGCAATGAGGACCTAATACAAAGGCAAATGGAAACCAGAAGTGTACGTGTGAGTGCGAAAACCATAATCCAAAACCTTCCACTTGAGGAGCATGTCTGCTATCACAGAACAGCCAAGATTGCTAGGGACTGAATAATGCCCCTCCTCAACGCCACTCATGGGTGGAAGTCCTAACGCCCAATGTGATGGTATTTGGAGATGGTGTCTTTGGGAGGTTATTAGGTTTAGACAAGGTCCTGAGGGTGTGACCTCATGGTGGGATTGAGTGCCTGCAAGGGAAGAAAAAGAGATGCCTGAGTTCTCTCTCTCTATCTCTCTGCCCTGTGTGGGCATTACGGCAAGAAGGTGGCCATTTGCAAGTCAAAATAGAGCTCTCGCGGGACATTGTATACAACATCATCCAAGAAACAAGAGAGAGACCAACTACACCGGCAGCCTGATCTCAGACTTCCCACCCTCCAGAACTCTGAGGACATAAATCTTTGTTGTTTAAGTCAGTGAGTCTGTGGTCTTTGGTTATGGCAAGCCTGGGAAAACGCGGTGATGTAATGATACATGGTGACTTCCAGTCCTGTTGCTGAGAACTTTGGGATACTGTACAAGGCAGCTTGTTTTTAAACTCATATTAAATATGGTCTACGTAGGTGAGGAACTGACCATTTCCTTTAAGGTCATTTGTCTCTGTAAGGTGAGGGGGTGAAAGGGCTTGATAGCAATGTAAAAAAGCCATCCAATAAATCACACAATAAATTCATAAATCACTCTGATCCTGTTCGCCATGTATGTATGTAGTTATTTATTTGAGTGGGAGAGGGGCAGATGGAGAGAGTGAATCCCAAGCAGGCCCCATGCCCAGCATGGACCCTGTGGCAGGGCTCAGTCCCACGACCCTGATATCATGACCTTGAGCTGAAACCAAGAGTCGGATGCTCCACCAACTGAGCCACCCACGTGCTCCACGTCGTCTTTATTTTACTCTCTCGGTATGGGTGTTTTGAGGAGTGGCACGTTTCCTTGATTTGCTAACTTGAAAAGATCTAGACATGAAAAAATTGTCTCTTTGGTCTACTTATCTAATCTTGATCTTTCGCATTCATTTCTAAGAAGACTATTCGAATTCAGACTGTAGACTAAAAATATGCTTTGTATGGATCACAAAGCTTAGCATACATTACAGCTTGCTAATAGTATTATTAGAATGAGTAGACACTAATTATAATGTAAGTATATAATCTATATGTTTTATGTGTTTACATATTACTCATATTTAACATTATTTATGTCATATATTTTATCTTACATAGGTTACACATACATTTTAGATATAATATCAGGTTATGTATGTGTTATATGTTATACACAATATTTACACACACGTATATATATACACATGCACACACAGATTATGAATTTGATGACTCAACGTGTGAGTTTTTCTTCACTCATTTCTAAAATCTAGTGATTTGCAAAGATATGTTCTCAAACACAGCTGCTTCTGGGAAGGCTTGCCTCCATCTCCTTCTGTCTGTTCCTTCCTGATTGTTGGGTCCACCGTGACTCCTGGGACTTTGCCCATGTGTTTACTTTACCCTCTGTGGATTCTATGATCTAGGTTATCAGAGGTTAGAGCGTTACCATCCAAAGACCTTTGGTCACATCAAAGCAACCAAAGCAAGACATAAGAATATTCAGTATATACTTATGTACAAAATGTCCTGGAATTGTGTTTATTGGCTGTCTAGGGAGAAGGAAGGTGAACATCAGTGAGAAGGATAAGAGTGATGGGAAGGACAAACGGGTGGACAGTGATGGTTGACTTGGCTTACCTTTCAATGTTGGAAAGGTAAGATTTGGCCTATCTCAATTTTTAATTTGGACCTGACTTCTGGCTGTCTTTGCTGTTCGTGCTTAAATGACCTGTTTGATAAAGATATCTGAAGTTAAAACAGAGACTTACTGATTTTTGTTTAATCTATGACTCAGGTTCTCTGAACAAAAGAGTGTCTTTACACCTTGGCAAGACCCTTAAGTAATAGCATGTTGCCTTAAATGTCTCCTACATTTTTAATTGATTCAAGTAATTATTTCTCTTTTATATTTGCCAAACTAATTAAATTAAAATCAGATGACATTGAGCTGAACCTCCTGTGATAAAGAAAAATAGACAGAATATTTAGTTTGTATATGAGATAAATTTCAAGGGTGAATTATTAAGAAATGTAATATAACATACTCAATGACTTTTTAATTTACTTCTTATAAGGACATCATCCGCTGAGAGCGCATACTGGGTTAGTTTCCTAGGACTGTGGTAGCAAACCACCAGAGGCTGGATGGCTTAAATCACAGCAAGTTATTTTCTGACAGTTCTGAAGGCTGGAAGCCCGAGATCAGAGTTTGGGGAGGTTTGGCTTCTCCTGAGGACTTTCTCCTCGGCTTGAAGCTGGTTATCTTCTGGCTGGTCCTCACATGGCCTTTTCCCTGTGTGAGTCTTTCTCTTCTTATAAGACTAACATCAGTCGTATTGGATTAGAGCCCCACTGTTAAGCCTTTATTTATCTTTAATTACCTCCTGAAAGGTCTTATCTCCAAATACCGGAGGACTGGAGTCTTTAGAGAAACTCCGCCCTGGGAGAACAGACACACAGGGGGAATGTCACGTGGTAACCGCAGCAGAGATTGGAGTTGTGCAGGTATAAGCTGAGGGAATCCAGATTGCTAGAAAACCAGCAGAAGCTAGAAAAAGGTAAACAAGGGTCCCTCTATGGATTTCAGAGGGAGCAGATATCTGGATTCTGACTTCTGGCTTCCAGACTATGAGATAATACATTTCTACTCTTTTAAGCCACCCAATTTGTGATTCCTTGTTACCCCAGCCCTAGGAAACTAATACAGCGGTTAAGTATCTTGCATTTAAGGGTAGTATATAGAATCGCTATAGATTTTTTTCATTTGGTCCTATATGTAGTCACTAGCACTAAGGATTTCTCAGTTGATTCCGTTACCATTTCTAGGTATCTTTGTCTTGCTCCTGATAGTAATGGCAATTACCTAAAGCCTCTCCATTAAATATAATTTACTTATAGATTACTTGGACATTTCTAGGTAGTTAAGGGGTACTCTTTTTAAAAAAAACAAAAACAAAAGAAGCTGTCAAGTTTTATGAGATGCTTTTTCTGTATAAGTTGAAATAGTCTTAACTTTTCTCCTTCTGTCCACTGAAGTTGTGAATTTTATAAGTGAAATAGCCCTACACATTTTTTTTTTTTCTGGTATGGTCCCTACCTAGTTAGGAATCAATATTAACACTTGCCTTATAAAATGAGCCAGGCAGCTTTCTTTTTAAAAAATATTTTGTAGAACAATTTTATAAATAAGGAATTGAGTATTTTAAAGAATTTGGTAGGATTAACTAAGAAAGGGGTACTTGAAACTGTATGTGTATTTGTTGATAATTTTAAAAATGCAAGGTCAATAAAAAGTTAAACAAATTAATTTCCAGTAGAGGGAAAGATGAAACAAAACATGAATTAGATACAACCTAGGAATATAGCGCTCACAGTGAGTAGATACAGCAAGACAATGAGATTACTTTTAAAATTATTTTTAAAATAAGAAAAACACAAATTAAAAAAAATCAGTTCCAGTGTAGGTAACATACAGTGTTATATTAATTTCAGTTGTACAATATAGTGATTCAGCAGTTCCACACGTCATCTGGTGCTCACCAAGATAAGTGTACTGTCAATCTCCTTCACCTATTTCTCCTACCCTTGCCTCCCTTCTGGTCACCATCTGCTTTTTTCTTTATAGTTAAAAGTCTATTTTTTAGCTTGTCTCTCATTGTTTCCCTTGTTCATTTGTTTTGTTTCTTAAATTCCATATATGAGTGAAATCGTATGGGATCTGTCTCTCAGACTTATTTCACTTAGCATTATACTCTCTAGTTTCATCACTGTTGTTGCAAATGGCAAGATTTCATTCTCCTTTATAGCTTAATAATATTCCACTGTACATTCATGCCGTATCTTCTTTATCCACTCATCTACTGATGGACACATGCACCTGAGCTGCTTCCATAATTTGGCTATTGCAAATAATGCTGCAGTAAATGTAGGGATGCATGTATCGCTTTGAATTAGTGTTTTTTGTATTTTTTGGATAAAGGCCCTGTAGTGCAATTGCTGGGTTGTAGGATAGTGCTACTTTGAACTTTCTGAGGACGCTCCTTACTGTTTTCTACAGTGGCTGCACCAGTCTGCATTCCCAGCAACAGAGGCACATTCCTTTTTCTCCACATCCTCGCCAACACTTGTTGTTGTTGTCTTATTGATTTTAGCTATTCTGCTAGGTGCGAGGTGGTCTCATTCTGGTTTTGGTTTGTATTTCCCTGATAGAGTGATGTTGAACATCTTTTCATGTTTCTGTTGGCCATCTGTGTGTCTTCTTTGGGGAGATGTCTGTTCACGAAAGGCACAGCAACTTGATTATTCTCTCTGTTTTTTTTTAAGATTAATTTATTTGAAAGTACACATAAGCGTGCATGTGCATATGGGGGGAGGGGCAAAGGGGGAGAGAGAGAGAAGCAGACTTCCTGCTGAGTGTGGGGCTCACGCAGGGCTTGATGCCACAACCCTGAGATCATGATCTGAGCCGAAACCAAGAGTCAGACACTTAACCAACTGAGCCACCCAGGAGACCCTATGATTGTCTTTTTGGGCCCAAGAAGGAATCAGTGGGTCGAGCTAATCGAAAGGAGGTTGTAGTCTAGTGTCCCTCCCTGCAAGTTGTCTTCTGAACACACTTCTTGTATGTGCACTTAACTGTGGATAAAATGTTAAATGGGTCTCATAGCTTTCTCTGCCTGACTTTGGCTGGGAAGAGACTTAGAATCAGCTCTTCTGTCCATTCCAGTGAAGAGCAGGACCGCATCATGTCTGTATTTCTATATTAGTTTTTCCTCTTTGTGTGTTTCACATAGCTCCAATGCTCCCTTTCATCCTGTTTTCAACTCTTTATATTTCTGTGTCTTTTTTTTTATAAGCCATCTCAAGTCCTTTGTGAAATCAAGTGGAGTATAAATAAGCAAGAACTTCAGCCAAGTAAAATGTTGGTAATTACTTGCCCTTGGTGGAGCTTCCCAGAATTTAGCTTCTCAGATTGGCTCCTATTGGTCCACCCTGAGTAGTTTTCTTCCTACAGAAAAAATGCATATATTATGAAAAATCTTTCTTTATGTGCATTTCCCCTCTTCTTCCGTCTACCTTATTTTGAGGCACAGTGAAAAATGGACCCAATAATTCCTCCAAACACTAAATTGGGCATAATGCCAAAGAGAGGCAGGTAAGATTGGAAGAGAAGACCTTCACCTGTACTATTGATAGATGACCTTTCATCTTGTTCAAGAGGTAGATTTTCATCTCAGTTTTATGTTGTAGAAATTCAGATGTCATGTTTTCAATGGTCTATGTAAATCATTCTTCTGAGTAGACATCTTTTTCATATTTTTAAAATCGTTCATCTCTCATCCCACTTAGCCATCTCTCAAAGCCATATTTGGTAACAAAAGATTTTTGAGTAGTGTCCATTCAAATGGAGGAGAAAGATGGTTTGACCAAAGGCCCTCAAGACACTTTTGTTCTGAGATCTGATCAGAAGTGTAGCCATCTGCCTCTGAGTCTTCTCATGCCGTGACTGGTCTCAAAAACCCAAATTACAACTCCATAATGTGTTTTCATCCTTGTTTTCCAGAGACTGCTTTTGAAGATATCAAATCTAAATTTGAGATTTTTTTTTAATATTTTAATTAATTTATTTATTTGAGAGAGAGAGCATAAGCCAGGAGAGAGGCAGAGAGAAAAGCAGACTCCTCACTGAGCAGGGAGCCTGATGTGGGGCTTGATCCCAGGACCCTCAGATCATGCCCTGAGCCGAAGGCAGTTGCCTAGTGACTGAGCCACCCTGGTGACCCTGAATTTGAGATTTCTTATTAAGATGTCATGGTGTCCTTTTTCTGAATGAAACTCACTCTTGACTTCATGCCTTTTCTTTCCTTGCCATTCCTTCATTTGTATTTCTACAATTGAAAAAAATTATATATATGTGTATATACATATATATGAAATATATGTATATATTTGAAATATATGTGTATATGAAATATACATACATTATATGAAATATATGTATGTATACAGGTGTGTGTATATATATATATATATGTAATAAAGTGGCCCATAACTAATAAATGAGTACAGTGTTTAGAAAAATATATTTTTTTTCTTTAATTTTGTCTCAGACACAAATACGTTTTCTGGTGGTTTTATTTTTTTAATAATGAAAAATAAAGCTTTATTAGTTTTCAAAAATAGCTCATTATGTGTATAGCTTCACAATCACCCTGTCACAGCATATTATATTCTGCATTCAAGGACAACTCTCTTTTTGTTGGACATTTTTTGGTTAAGACTCTGAACACGACAACCTTCTTTGACATATTTGGGAGTCACTGAGCCCTAATTCCATCTTTCACTCTAAACTTCACAAAGGAGGACACTTGGCACATCCCATAGCCAGAAGCTTTCTACAGGGACAGATGTCGGTGCCTCCGTCTGCTTAGATGTGACCAGGGGGTGCTGTGTGTACGATGGAGCGAGCTTATTATTTATTTATTTATTTTTATAGATTTTATTTATTTATTTGACAGAAAGAGACACAGCAAGAGAAGGAACACAAGCAGGGGGAGTGGGAGAGGGAGAAGCAGGCTTCCCACTGAGCAGAGAGCCCCACGTGGGGCTCAATCCCCAGGACCCTAGGATCATGGCCTGAGCTAAAGGCAGATGCTTAATGACTGAGCCACCCCTGTGCCCCTGATGGTGCTAATTTATGAGGGGCAGTTGGCTGAAGCCCAGGAGAGGGTCTTGAAGAATTAACTCGAAGCAATGGGTGAGGAAGATCAAGGTCGATGTTGGAGTCCTCATTCCTGGTCCTCTTCTGTGTCTTGGGTCAGTGGGGGTGGTGGGGAGGGCTCATGTTTTCACCTGTCTTCAGTGACTCCTGTGTTCCCTTTCTTTCTCAAAATCTACTCTTGGGGAATATTTGATAATAGAAGTCACTTCTTAAAACTTGAAGGTGACTATTTCCACGCAAAGTTTCATTTAATGTTTTAACAGGGAACAGTGTGTCTTTGCGGGAATGTAAAGTGTGATTACTAGTTGGGGCTGAAACACTTATGTGACATTCTGTGCAAGTTCTGATCTCCAGAGGAAAGCTGCCTGCGTAGATAGCACACAGAATGTTAATCCGCTTAAATAATAATGATGCAAAATAAGAGTTAAGGGCACACAACATAATCATCTAACATTTCTGTGCTGGCCCTTTGGCACATAGCACAAGAGAGTAGAGTACACTAGATTCAGAAAAGGACAAAGTTTAATGATTGGCTGTAATCGACCTTTATGGCCATTTCTTCAGGCTCTGGAGGGAAAATGGTGCCTTAAACATTTAACACTGTTTGATAGCTACTGTTCTTTGTCTTCTGAAGAGCTTGAGCTATTTTGTTAATCACGGGTAGTTTAAATCAAACAGTGATAACCATGGTAGGAGATCTCTTGTTTTCTTTTTTTTTGCTCTTAGCCTTTTTTTTTTTTTAATAGGGAAAATTACTGAAGTGGAATCATGACCTATGCAAGTGTGTGCAAGGTACCTTATAATCAGGTAGCATATGGGGGTGCCTGGGTGGCTCAGTGGGTTAAGTGGCTGCCTTCCATTGAGATCATGGTCTCAGAGTCCTGGGATTGAGCTCCTGGCCCCCTCCCTGCTCCCCCCGCATGCCCGGCCCCCCAGGCTCCCTGATCAGCAGGGAGTCTGCTTCTCCCTACCCCTCTGCCCTTGCTTTTGAGCTCTTTCTCTTTTTCTCCATCAAATAATTAAATTAAAAAAATATATATTTATATATAAATATAAATGGGAGAATTACATAATATATATATTGTAAATATAAATATATAAAAATATTTTATGTTTTGTAATTATATATTATATAATTTTATATATATTATATTGTATATTATATATATTGTAAATTATTATTATATATTATATATAGTAAATATTATACTATATATTGTAAATATAAATATATAAAATATTATGTATAAATATTTTATGTATTTATATTATATATATATATTTTTTTTTTAAGAGAGAAAGTATGTGTTACACAGATTACATGCTAGATTAAGGATCAGTATGCCTGCCTTCCCCTCCACCCTCCAGGTTTTGAGTGTGTCTGCCAGTCCTGAGAGTGGAAAACTGAAAGAAGTCCAGAAAGACAAAATCGATTTACGTTTAGAGGACAGAGAAGGATGAGATGAGGAAAGAAAATAAGTAGGATCCTGCAAGATGAAAGCCAAGGCCGAGTTCCTTGGGAATTCATGGGTCATTTTCAGAAAGTGAGGAGATTAAGAGGTGGACCATGCTCCAATGCAGAGGGTGCTTGAGAGATAGGAGGGATGTTTGGGATGTGTTTCCCTGACTTCTACAGTTTGCTTCCCACTTTTGAACTTTGCGAAGGGATTGCAGTGAATATTCCTATCTTCTTTTTTCCTGGATAGTGTGACCTTGCTAAGACAGACACAGGGCAATGCAGCCTCACAGAGAATGTACACATCTGTCTACCACTCTAAACCAGTGTTGATTTTAGATCATGAAAGTTAATCATGGTAATGGAGAAGTGTAAATGGTCCAGCAATGGACAAAGTAAAAAGCGAAAGTCCACTGTAAATCTCATCACTTAAATATAATCGCCTTTACGTTTGGTAGCTATGCTCAGTTTTTTTTTTTTTTCTACACATATACTAACATGTAGTTACTATTTGCAAAACAAGACTAAGTTCTATATATATACTTTGGTGCAACTTTCCTTTTTCTCTTCTTAGGACTGTATGCCAACTCTCTGGTCTCTCCATGTCTTTTAGAAATTCTTGCAAAGTTTTCCTTCTTTTAGATTCACTACAGTTGTTTTCAAAACTTTCTCACCATTATGAGGGATTTAGGTTGTGTCCAATTTTTTAATATTGTCAACAGGGCGGCAGTGAGCATCCTTGTCCATATGGACGTACAGATTCTACCATAAATAACCCTTTAAAAAATGTAAAGGACTCTTATAATCCTTTGTATTTCTATGTTATCAGTTGTAACATCTCCTCTTTAATTTCTGATTTTATTTCTTTGAGTCCTCTCTCTCTTTTTCTTGATGAGTCTGGCTAAATGTTTGCCAGGTTTCTTTACTGTTCCAAAGAACTAGCTCTTAGTTTTCTTGATCTTTTCTGTTGCCTTTTGGTCTCTATTTCATTTATTTCTGCTGTGATCTTTGTTATCTCCTTCCTTCTACTAACTTTGGACTTTGATCTTCTTTTTCTAGTTCCCTGAGGTATAAAGTTCCATTGTTTACTTGACATTTTTCTTGTTTCTTAGTGCAAATGAGCATTTATTGCTATGAACTTTCCCTTTAAAAACTGCTTTTGCTGCATAAGTTTTGGTGTATTCCATTTCCATTTGCCTCAAAGTATTTTTTGATTTTTCTTTTGATTTCTTCTTTGACCCACTGGTTGTTCGGTGGCATGTTGTTTAATCTCCACGTATTTGTGAATTTTCCAGTTTTCCTCATTTCTAGTTTCATACCATTGTGGTCAGAACAGATGCTTGATATGATTTCAGTACTCTTAAATTTATTAAGACTTTTTTTGTGGCCTCCCATATGTTCTATCCTGGAGAATGTTTCATGTACATTTGAAAAGAATGTGTCTTATCTTGCTTTTGGATGGACTGTTCCTTATATGTTTATTAAATCCATCTGGTTCAATGTGTCATTTAAGGCCAATGTTTCCTTATTGGTTCTGTCTTACGATCTATCCACTGGTGTAAAAGAGGTATTAAAACCCCCTACTATTGTATTGTTAACTATTTCTCCCTTTAGGTCTATTAAGATTTGCTTTATATATTTAGGTGCTCCTACATTAGGTGTGTAAATATTTAAAAATGTTTTATTTTCCTGTTGACTTACCTCTTTATGACTATGTGGTGCCCATCTTTGTCTCATTATTGTTTTTTGTTTCAAAGTTGTTTTTTTTTTTTTTTTAAAGATTTTATTCATTTATTTGACAGAGAGAGAGAGAGAGATCACAAGTAGGCAGAGAGTCAGGCAGAGAGAGAGGGGGAAGCAGGCTCCCTGCTGAGCAGAGAGCCCGATGCGGGGCTTGATCCCAAGATCCTGAGATCCTGAGATCATAACCTGAGCCGAAGGCAGAGGCTTTAACCCGCTGAGCCACCCAGGCACCCCTGTTTCAAAGTTTATTCATCTGATATAAGTATAGCTACTCTAGCTTTCTTCTGGTTCCCGTTTGTTTGAAATATCTTTTTTCATCCCTTCACTTTCAGTCTCTGTGTGTCTTACATCGAAAATGAGTCCCTTATAGGCAGTATATAGATAGGTCTTTTTTTAATTGATTCAACCATTTTATTTCTTTTGATTGATTTAAAGTAATTATTGATAGGTATGTATTTACGTTCTGTTACATGTTTTCTGGCAATTTTTATAGTTTTCTATTCCTTCTTCTTCTCTTGCTCTCTTCCTTTGTGATTTGAGTCTTTCCTTTCCTTTCCTTTCCTTTCCTTCCCTTCCCTTCCCTTCCCTTCCCTTCCCTTCCCTTCCCTTCCCTTCCCTTTCTTTTCCTTTTCTCTGAGAGAGAGTATGTACACATGTGAAGTAGGGAGGAAGGGCAGAGGGAGAGAGAGAAGCCTAAGCAGGTCCCATGCTCCATGTGGAGCCTGTTGTGGAGCTCAATCTCATGGTCCTGAGATCATGACCTGAGCTTAAATCAAGTGTCAGATGTCCAACCAACTGAGCCATCCAGGTGCCCCTGGTGCTTTTCTTTAGTGGTATGCTTATATTCCTTTCTCTTTAATTTTTGTGTATTTACTATAGGCTTTTGCTTTGTGGTTACACAAGGTTTACATATAGTAATTTATATCGAAAACAATCTATTTTAAGTTGATAACAACTTAAATTTAAGAGACATTACAACTGATACCACAAAAACACAAAGGATAATTAGAAACTACTATGAGCAATTACATGCTAGCAAATTCGACAACCTAGAAGCAAGGGATAAATTCTTAGAAATACACAACCTAAAAGATTGAATCATGATGAAAAGGACATCTGAACAGACTGATTATTAGTAAAGAGATTGGATCAGTAATCAAAAACCTTCCTACAAACCAAAGTCCAGGACCACATGGCTTCTTTGACAAATTTTACCTAACATTTAAGAAAGAATTAATACTAATCCTTCTCAAACTCTTGCAAGAAATGGAAGAGAAGAGAACTCTTCCAAATTCATTTTATAATGACAGCATTAGTTTGATACCAAAACCAGACAAGGATGCCATATGAAAATTAAAGGCCAATATCCCTGATGAACATAGATGCAAAAATCCTCAACAAAATACTGGCTAACCAATTCAACAATACATTAAAAAGATTATACTACACCTAAAACTAATATAAGATTTTATGTCAACTACACTTCAATTTAAAAAATGGGTTATAAAAATGGATTATACACCATGATCAGGTGGGATTTATTTCAGGGATGCAAGAATGGCTGGACATCTGCAAATCAGTCAGTGACACATCACATTAACAAAATGAAGAATAATCATATAATCATCTCAATAGTTGCAGGAAAAGCATTCGACAAAATTTAATTTCTATTTATGATAAAAATTCTCAACAAAGTGGGTCTAGAGGGAAAGCACCTCAACATAATAAAGGTCATATATGACAATCCCACAGCTAACATCATACTCAACAGTGAAAAATTTAAAGCCTTTTCTCTAAGACCAGGATCAAGGTGAGGATGCCTACTTTCACTACTTTTTTTTTTCAACATAGCATAGAAAGCAGAAGAAATAAAAGGCACCTAAATTGAAAATAAAGAAACAAAACTATCACAATTTGCAGATGACATATTATGTAGAGAAAACCCTAGAGACTCCACCAAAAAACTGTTAGAACTAATAAATAAATTCAGTAAAGTGTAGTATACAGAATCAAGATACAAAAATCTGTTGTGTTTCTATACACTAAAAGCAAACTATCAGAAAGATGAATAAAGAGAATAGTCCCATTTACAATTGCATCAAAAAGAACAAAATACCTAGGAATACATTGACCCAAAGAGGTAAAAGACCTGAAAACTATATTATTAATATTATTAATAGAAGAAACTGAAGAAACAAATAAATAAGAAGATATTCTGTGCTCATCGACTGGAAGAACCAATGTTGTTAAAATGTCAATACTATGCAAAATAATCTACAGATTCAGTAAAATCAAAATATCAATGGCATTTTTTCACAGAAGGAACAAATAATCCTAAAATCTGTATGAAAGCACACACACACACACAAAAACCCCCAAATAGTCAAAGCTTTCTTGAGAAAGGAGGACAGAGCTGGAGGTATCATGCTGTCTGATTTTAAACTGTGTAATAAATTTCAAAGCTGTAGTAGTTAAAGCATTATAATATTGGCAAAAAGATCAGATACATAGATCTACGGAATGGAATAAGGACTCCAGAAATAAATCTGTTCAGATATGGTCAATTAATTTAAGACAAAGGAACCAAGAGTATGTAATGAAGAAAGGATAGTCTATTCAATAAATGATGTTGGGAAAAACAAATAGCTGCATGCAAAAGAAGAAAACCAGAACACTATCTTATGCCATATGCAAAATTCAAACTGGATTAAAAATTTGAACATCAAACATGAAACCTTAAGACTTTTAGAACAAAACATAGGGAGTAAGCTCCTTTACATAGGTTGTGGTGGTGATTTTTTGAATCAGACACCAAAAGCAAAAGAAACAAAAGCAAAAATAAACAAGTGGTACTGCACCAAATTAAAAATCTTCTGCGTAGAGAAGGACATTATCAACAAAATGAAAAAGCAACTTACTGAATGGCACAAAATATTTGTAAGATATATGTCTGATAAGAGGCTGATACCCAAAATATATAAAGAACTCACACACCTCAAAAACCCCAAATAATCCAATTGAAAAATGGGCAGAAGACATAAACAGGTATTTTTCCAAAGAAGACATACAGGTACATGAAAAGATATGAAAAGAAACTCATACATCATTATAGCCTTAATCACTGAGGAAATGAAAATCAAAACCTCAGTGAGATATCACACCTATCAGAATAGCTATTATCAAGAAGACAAGAAACAACAGGTGCTGTTGGAATCTAGAGATAAGGGAACCCTCTAGCATTATTGGTGATAATGTAAGCTGATGTAGCCACTCTGGAAAACAGTATGGAGGTTTCTCAAAAAATTAAAAATAGAAATACCATGTGATCTAGTCATCTCACTACTGGGTATTTACCTAAAGAATACAAAAACATTATTACCTATTTTAATAATTGGATTATTTGTTTTTTGGATGTTGAGTTGTATCAGTTCTTTATATATTTGGATACTAATCCTTTATAAGATATGTTATATCCAAATATCTTTTCCCATTCCATAGGTTGCCTTTTAGTTTTGTTGATTGTTTCCTTCACTGTGCTGAAGATTTTTATTTGATGTAGTCTTAACAGTCTATTTTCACTTTTGTTTCCCTTGCCTCTGGAGATATATCTGGGACAAATGTCGCTACAGCCAATGTCAAAGAACTTACTTAGTCAATGTCAAAGTTTCTCCTTTAGGATTTTCTCGGTTTCGGAAATTTAATCCATCTAATCTTTAATTCATTTTGAACCTTTAATTCATTTTGAGTTTATTTTTGCGTATGGTGTGAGTGAGAAAGTGGTCCAGTTTCATTCATTCGCATGTAGGTGTCATTTTCTTCTTGTCTTGAAAGGAGAGTGAAAAGGAACTCATGCCCACCTTGAATCCATGACACTGGCCTATAGGTAGGTCCTTCCTTTGTGCTCAGCATGATTTCCTGAGCTCTTAAGGTCAAATCTTTTTATTCCTGGCTCCCAGGTTCATCACTTTAATAGAAAAAAAAATGCATTTACATAAAACCAAAAGCTGTCTTTATTGGAAAATGAATGAACTTGTACTAACTATGTGAAAATCCATTAATAAAAGTCAGATACCAATACCAGTAATTATGAGACTGTGTGATACCGATGACTAATACATGCGACCTACAATGGAACGGAGAAGAGGAAACTTGGGGTGCTAAGGGAGATATAATGAGGAGGAGAAGCTCCATGTACAGAAAGTGTGGGTAGGCAGAAACCACCTTGTAAACAGTGATGAGTGTGAAAAAGGCATGTGGGGTGAGGAAGTGTGTGACCACAGGTGGTGGAGATGACCTATGGTTAATCTGGAAACCCTCCCCCGACCCCACACCCCGTGGTCTTTGTAAGCCGCGCAAAGCCAGACTTTATCTTCCAAGCAGTTGTGAACCAGGCAGGACTTTGAAGCAAGGGAGTGGCGTGATCAGATTTGAACTCTCCAAAGTCCTCTCTGGTAAGGAAATAACCAAAATAACCAAAGCAAAGGGTTTGAACAAGCGATTCACAGGGCAGCGGGGTGTAGGACAAGAAACGCTGCAAATAATTCGGGAAGTGTGAAACCCCTAGGAAAGAATTAAGAGACTTCTGTGAAGTGGACTTTCTGCTGTTCATGTTTAAACATGAAACAGTAAGCGGCGTGCCCGGAGAGATAGACACCTGAATAGAAAATTAGGGTATAACAACAGTTAGCTCTTACCACCTGTTTACCGGGGGACTTCCTGAGCCCTTTTCATATATTAGCTCATAAAATCCATACAACGATTCCATGATCTAAATTCTGTTTTACCTCCACCTTACAGGTAAAGACAATGAGGCGCTCAGAAGCATTAGGTGATCCACCCACCTCATTTAACTAGTAGGCGGATCTTGCTCTTGATTGCTCTTGAATTTCGGCAGCTTGGACCTTGAACTGCAGCTTTTAAACACAGCCCTGCGTTGCCACCTGGTGGCTGAACGTGGGAAGTGCAACAATAGAAGTGTGTCTGGGCCAGTGAGGGGAGGTCAGTGAAGGCTACGGAAAGATGCGAACTTGGAGCAGAAGTTGGGAAGACGTTTGAGACAGAGGGCTGGAGGACAGTTGTGGCATTTGAGACAGAGGGAGTGACAGGTGCGAAGGTTAGAACGCTACAGTTTTGGCCCCCTGCGCGGGGAACATGGCGATCCTGGTGAGCCAGGAGTTTAAGTGGGACACACTGTGGGGCACCTCGTAGGGACTGGGACTTTGAACTTGAGCTGATGGGAGAGCAAACCACGGGAACAATGGGTGACATTCTCATTTGCCACAAATTGCCCCGTTGCTACAAGGAAGCAGGAAAATGGATGGGAGAGCTGAGATCAGGCCAGAAGGCCAACAGAGCAGCCTAAGGGAGAAGATGAGGTGCTGGTGGAGGGCAGGGAGGACAGGGTGGTCAAGGAGGGTTTCTTGGGCAAAGTAGTCGGAGCTTGCAAGTGGACGTGTGGTGGGGGGACGAGACAGAGACTGAAAAGTGATGGTGACGTCCGCAGTCATGACGATCCACAGTGGGGAGGAAGCAGGAGGAGCAGGTTTGGGGACACCAGGAAAAAGACATGGGTACAGTTGTTCATTGTTTCTGAAGCTCCATAGCAGCGGCCCTCCATCGAGGAAGGCTTTGACTCCAGGAGATTTTTGGCAATGTCTAAGACGTATTTTGTTCTCATAATCGGTGGTGGACACTGTTGGTTACTGCTGAACATCCTACAGTGTGCAGGATGCCCCCACAACAACGAGTTATGCGACCCCAAATGCCCATGGGGCCAGCCTCAGCATGCACGGAGCTCACTGTCACCCGTGTAGCCACATAGCCCCAGAGCAGCCCCCGGCTGGCTGGGTCATGATGGGTCTGTCCCCACCATGCTGCTCTGGGAGCCAGAGCGGCATAATCCCATCCTGCAGAAACAAGGCCCTGTGCTCCTGGCGGATTCCCAACACATCCCACAAAGGACGATGTTCATTAGGGTTCCCTGCCCCACAGGAGGGCTTCATTAACCTCTGTGCGCTAAGAAGTGCACAGATTACGGACAGCTAGATTACAGCTTTATCTTTGAGGAAGCCACTGGATGAAGTTGGTGACTAATGGGAGTAAGGTTCTCCTTCAGGCAGTGTTAGTTTGTGCTGAGGGTACGTTCAAGGCTTTTCTCCTTTCCTTCCTCCACGGCTGCTTTCTTAGGAGCAGAGAAGTGGACCAGGAGTCTCACGGGGGTTGCAGCTTTACCGGCTGGCCCTCCAACACTTGACTTGGGGATTGATTCTCAGCAAAACATGAATTCTTCTTCACTGTTGGTGCTGTGAGCTGCAGTTCCAAGAACAGGGCTGCAAATCCATGATGGTGGGTGGGTGAGTGGGGTGGGGGGTGGGCTGCTTCTCCAGGATGCCTGTGGGACCCTCCCTCTGCCCAGCAGTTCTTGGCCACAGCGGCCACCCAAGCAGAGGCACATCGCACCAGGCTGCTTGAGAGAAAGTAACCTGTTTCCCCTCACTGCCATCACCGGGCTGACTGTTGAGAACAATTTTCTTAAGAACCATTCTTGTTTGCATGTGCAGGAGGATCTGGAGGGCAGAGAGAAACCTGCCTTATGGTGATTCATAGACTCTTCATACGCTGAAAGTTTGCATGAACTGTAATACATTACTTTCTTTTCTTGAGGCAAAGCCAATGTTTAAGAAAATAGTTTGCTGGGGGCCTGAGTGGTGCAGTGGCTTAAGCATCTGACTCTTGGTTTTGGCTCATGTCATGATATTGGGGCCCTGGGGAGGAGCCTGTATTTGCTCCACGCTCAGCCCACAGTCTGCTTGGGTTTCTGTCTCCCTCTCCTTCTGACCACCACTCCCGACCCCCTGACTCCCCAGCTCAGTTTTGCTCTAAAATAAATAAGAAATCTTTAAAAAAAAAAAAAAGAAACAAAGAAAAGAAAAGAAAAGAAAAGAAAAGAAAAGAAAAGAAAAGAAAAGAAAAGAAAAGAAAAGAAAAGAAAGAAAAGAAAAAGGAAAAGAGTTTGCAAGTTTGGGTACCAATTTTAACTGGGAAAACCCCAGGTTAGAGTCTAGACGGGCCATCCTCTACTGACAGGACACCATTCTTGAATGCCAAAGATATCTATGAAATGAAGGACAAAGCAGGATGGTGTGGGTAAAGCACAGCTAAGCTCACATTTGCTAGAAATAAGCTTTGTGGTCTGAGAACGCTAGTTGACTCAGTTTCTCCTCTGGTTTTGAAAAACAGCACTATTTGCTTATGCGGGGGCGGCGTAGGAATCGATGTTTGAATGTTTCGTAATAATAAGGTGAGAGGTGAATGAAAGGGACAGAATGCAGGTTGCTGGGCCAGTGGTGCTACGTGTCCTTCTTCTGTGTCAAGAACCATCGAACGGTTTCCCCTCCTCACATTCCTTCCCCCTCGGCGGCCAGATACTAATTTTTGTCGACTTTGGATGAGGTGTGTGTGTGTTGGGGGGGTGGGGTGGTAAGTGCTTTCCTGTGAAATGGGGAAAGGGGAAGCAGCTCCACTGTTAGTCTTTCTCCGACAGATGCCTTCAGTCATTGTCAACTGTCTTCAAGGCTTTGTGTCTCAGCTATTTCTATTTATGAAGTAACAGAGTTGAAAGAAATAAGAAGGAATGAAATGAGCTATCCTGCAACTGACCCATGCTCAGGGGGCCTCACCTCTGCGAGCTTCAGGAAGGGAGTGCTGTCTCTCCTGGGAGGTGTTGAGGTCTGGGCTCCCTCAGAGACCAGACATCAGGCCTGGAGGTGAGCGCCTGGTCAGACATCAAGTCTCCTGTCCAAGTGGCTTCTGACCAACAGGACAGGATTGGCTCACTCCTTGCAGTGGTCTCTGCCACCAGATTTTCCAAAGAAAGATCTGGAAGGATGCAGAATAGTTAAGCTTGGTGGCACTCCTTTTCTGCTAAAGTTCCTGGGAAGAGTCCCTCTTGCTGGTCACTGTTGATGTTTTTAATTGGTTCATGGTTTATAACAGTATCTAAAGGCAGTGGCTTGGAACTGGTTCCAATGTGGTTTACCTTTTGTCGGTTTTGGTCTTGGCTCATGGATTAACTTGGAAATTCTCCAGGGCCCGAAGCCTTCCTGATTAAGGCACCTAGAAAAGCGGTGTGAGGAACGTGTCCAGGGCTAGTGTGCAAACAGATGCTGAATGAGGCTTCGAGGCCAAACCAGAAGGGCAGGCCGCCCCCCGGGGCCCTGCAGTGACTCCGTGGGATTCTCCCTGGTAAGTTCGTTTCTGCTTCTTTGTCTTTAGTGGACATGCACCTTGGTTACCACGTGGAAGTCAGTCCCATTCAGCACCTGTGTTGGTTTCCTCTTGCCACTCTATCAAAGACCCACAAGCATGATGACTCCTGATGTCACACGTCTCTTGTCCTATGGTTCTGGAGGTTGGAAATCAGTCTCGTGGGATAAAGTCAAGGCGCGGGCAGAGCTGGTTCCCTCTGGAGGCTCTCTGGGGAGAAAGACGTCCTCGTCTCTTCTAGACTCCGGAGGCCTCGTGCCTGTCTCCACTCAGGCTTTTCCTGCCCCCCCTACGGCCCCCTGCTTCCATGTTGCTCCACTTTCTGCCTGTTCTGCAGTCAAATCTTCTGGCTCCCTCTTCTGAAGACACTTGTGATCATATTTAGGGCTCACCCTAATCATCCAGCATAATTTCCTGATCTCAAAAGCCTTAATCGAGGCCGCCGGGGTGGCTCAGTCAGTTGAGCTTCGGACTCTTCATTTTGGCTCAGGTCAGGATCTCAGGGTTGTGAGATTGAGTTTTGCATCGGGCTCTGTGCTTAGCTGGGTTTGTTTGAGAATTCTCTCTCTCCCTCTCCCTCTGCCCCTTCACCCCTTCTTGTGTTCTCTATCTCTCTAAAATAATAAATCTTAAAAAAAAAAAAAAAGCCTAATCAAGGCTGTGGAGTCCTTTCTGCCCTGTAAGGGGACATTCACAGGTTGCAGGAATGAGGACCTTGTTATCTTTGGGGGCCAGTATTCAGCCCACCAGAGCATTTTTCCTTCAACTTAGTCAAGCTGGGTGACTCAGAGAATCATGTTTAGTCTGGGGGAAATCCTCTGGAAATATTTGCAAAATAGAAGGCTGACACGAATATGCTAAAAGCAAATGTTTTAGGTTTAGGAAGTGCTATCTGGACAAAAAAAATGCTTTCTTTAGGAATTCAGCCTGCTGGCAAACAAGACTTTTGTTTGCTGAAATGCCATTGCATTTGAATGGTAGCTTTTTATTACAATCGATATTTTTATTTTATATATTATTACAGTTGGCACTGTCTTGATGACTTCTGCCAGTTTCTCCCAGCTTTGTCTGATAGATGTTTTCCTTAGAATCTCCTAATTTCTGGAACTCCTTTCCCCTCTGCTCATAAGTCATGGAGCTTTGAGCTGTGTCAAGGAGTTGCGCTCACATGAGCTGGTGAAGGGAATGTGCTTCAGCTGAGGAAAGAGACGACTGGATGCTGGAAGAGTTTCATTTTCTCATGTTAGAAATGGTGAACATCCTAGAGAACATTGTTGAATGCTTGATGTAGGTAGAGGCGTGTTTTAAAAAGAGTAAATGCAGGTGTTTTCAGCACTGATCTGAATGTCAGGAGATCTGGCTCTAACCAGATGACAAATTTGGGGCCAGTTATTTACCTTTCATGGTCATTGTTTCCTCACTTGAAAGAAAAAGGACTTTCCTATGTTATCTGTGGGTCCCCTTTCCCCCTTCCCATGCTAGGATTCTTTTATAAGTTAAGTCGATTCTAACAAGTTTCTCCATTGATTTTCCAAAGGCCTTCTGAGGCCTTCTGGGTCATTATTGAGTTCCTCTTCTAGGTACTTTTCTCCTTGAGATTCCCCAGAGTAACATGAATAAGCTCTCAAGGTGCAAAGCAAACATTCTGGAAAACAAACAAGGGAGGGTTTGAAAGCTATAGGAAGTCTTTCGTTTTTTTAAAGTAGGTTCTACGCCCAGCATGGCGCCCAATGTGGGGCTCAGACTCAGGACCCTGAGATCAAGACCTGAGCTGAGATCAAGAGTTGGGTGCTTAACTGACTGAGCCACCTGGGTGGCCCAGTATGGAGCTTTTTCAAATTGGCTTCTTTGACTAAGTCATGTACATTTATGATTCCTCTATGTTTTTCACATGGCTTGATAGCTCCTTTCATTGCAGCGCCAAATAATACTCCATTGTCTAGATGGACCACACATTATTTACCCATTCACCTACTGAAGCACATCTTGGTGGCTTCCAAGTTTTGGTAATTATAAATAAAGCTGCTATAAATATCTATGTGCAGGTTTTGATGTGGACATAAATTTTCAACTCCTTTGGATAAATACCAAGGAGCACAGTTGCTGGATCATATGTCTTTGTTTTTTGTGATCACATGTCTTTGTTTTTTAAGATTTTGTTTATTTATTTGTAGAGAGAGAGAAAGAGAGAGCACAAGTAGGCAGAGTGGCAGGCAGAGGCAGAGAGAGAAGCAGGCTACTTGCCGAGCAAGGAACCTGATGCAGGACTCGATCCCAGGACCCTGGGATCATGACGCAGGGGAGCTGCTGAACTGACTGAGCCACCCAGGCGTCCCAAGAGTATATTTAGTTTTTATAAGAAACCACCCAACTGTCTTCCAAAGTGGCCATGCCATTTTGCTTTCCTACCAGCGATGAATGAGAGTTCCTGTTGCTACACATCCTCACCAGCATTTGGTGCTGTCAGTGTTCTGGATTTTGGCCGTTCTAATAGGTGTGGAGTGATATCTCAATGTTGCTTTAATTTGTATTTCCCTGATGACATATGCTATGGGACACTTTTCATATACTTTTTTGCCATCTGTAATCTTCTTTAGTGAGGTGTCTTTGGTTCTTTTTTCAATCCCCTGGTTTATATTTTCATTCTTAATGCTTAAGAGTTCTTGGTATATTTGGGATACCAATCCTTTATCACATGCTTCTTTTGCAAATATTTTCTTCCAGTCTGTAGCCTACCTTTTCATTCTCTTGACATTGTCCTTTGCAGAGTGTGTGTTTTTAATATTAATGTAGTCCAACTTATTGATTATTTCTTTTATGGTTTGTGATTTTGGTATTATATCTGAAAAATCATTGCCTTCCTGAAAATCATGGAGATTTTCTTTTATGTTATCTTCTAGGAGTTTTATGGTTTGGGGTGTTAGTTTACATTGATTTTTAATGCAAACACTTTAGCTCCTTTGTATCCTTGTCTTTGTATATGATGAATCTACCCACTTATGACATTTTTGTTTGTGAAAACTGGTCCCTCATTGAGAGTATTTCTGGAAGCAGGCATTAAGATAGTGGCATGGCATCCTTATTCTTTACGTAATTAGTTACCCTATAATATGCATGGAGGGAAAGTGAAGATTGTCCAGGGTAAGAGGATCTTGGGCTCAAATAGGAATATAATCTGGCTCTGAAAGCATCACTTTTTTTCTAACCCAAATAGTACAAAATAGACGGTTGCTTTTCAGTAACAGATAATTATTGTCTCCTATTTTTTCTTTGGCCTTCTTAGGGTTATAAATGCCTTTCCTTTGAACAAAGTAATGAATTACTTTACGCTTCCTCCATATCTGAACATTTTACCTTTTTCACCCAAAGTGAAATAAGAATTTGTTGTTTACTGTCTTGTTGATTTTGGCCATTCTAACTGGTGTAAGGTGGTATCTCCATGTGGTTTTGATTTGAATTTCCCTGATGGCTAATGATGATGAACATTTTTTTCATGTGTCTTTTAGCATTTGGATGTCTTCTTTGGAGAAGGGTTTGTTTATGTCTTCTGCCCATTTTTTGATGTGATTATCTGTTTTTTGAGTGTTGTTTGAGGAGTTCTTTATAGATCTTAGATATCAGCCCTTTGTCTGTAGTGTCATTTGTAAATATTTTCTCCCATTCTGTGGGTTGTTTCTTTGTTTTGTTGACTGTTTCCTTTGCTGTGCAGAAGCTTTTTATCTTGGTGAAGTCCCAAAAGTTCATTTTTGCTTTTGTTTTCTTTGCCTTTGGAGACATGTCTTGAAAGAAGTTGCTGTGGCCGATGTTGAAGAGGTTACTGCCTATGTTCTCCTCTAGGATTTTGATAGATTCCTGCTTCATATTGAGGTCTTTTATCCATTTCGAGTTTATCTTTGTATATGGTGTAAGAGAATGGTCAAGTTTCATTCTATATACAGCTGTCTGATTTTCCCAGCACCATTTATTGAAGAGGCTGTCTTTTTTCCACTGGATATTTTTTCCTGCTTTGTCGTAGATTATTTGACCATAGAGTTTCAAGTCCATCTCTGGGGTCTCTACTCTGTTCCACTGGTCTATGTGTCTGTTTTTGTGCCAGTACCAAGGTGTCTTGGTGAACCCAGCTTGGGTAAATCTTGAAATTGGGCAACGTGATGCCCCCCGATTTGTTTTTCTTTTTCAACATTAGATATCAACTTTTATATCAATATGGACAGGATTGGAAGAGATTATGTTGAGTGAAATAAGTCAAGCAGAGAGAGGCAATTATCATATGGTTTCACTTACATGTGGAGCATAAGGAAAAACATGGAGGATATTGGGAGAAGGAAAGGAAGAGTGAAGTGGGAGAAAACAGAGGAGGAGATGAAACATGAGAGACTATGGACTCTGAGAAACAAACTGAGGGTTTTGGAGGGGTGTGCGGGGGTTGGGTGAGCCTGGTTGTGGGTACTGAGGAGGGCACGTATTGCATGGAGCACTGGGTGTGGTGCATGAACAATGAATCTTGGAACACTGAACAAATAAAATAGAAATTTAAAAAAATAGTGAAATAAACAGAAAAGAGGACAAGGGGTTGATGTTAGATCATCAAATACAGCACTGGAAGATCTGCATTGGAGTCCTGGTTCTCCACTTACTAGATAACTCACCCTGGAAAAGCCATTTGACTGATTCAGGCCTCCATTTCCCATCTGAAACATGAGTGGTTGTCCCAGACGACCTCTAAAGTTTCTGTGAAAATATCAGTGAGCCCTAAGTAGGTCACTTTTCGTGGTAGATTTTTCCACATCTAAGTTGACCTTAGAAAGATTTCAAATCTATGTAAGTCAGTTTAAAAAAGAAAGACAAAGAATATAAGAGAGGAAATGATGAGTCTATGGCTTTCCATTTCTCAATTTTTAAAATTGACCTTCTGGTATTATCTATCAGAATTTCCATTGATCATGGAAAAGGCATTGGCCTGCTCCTCTGTCTTTGCTGTTGATTAATAATCTTTCATCTGAAGTTATAGGAAGGTTCTGTATTTTTATCTTTTTTGGTACTTTGGTAGAGCATGTGAACCCTTCGATGCCAATTTCTAAGAAATATTGATATTGAAATTTATCCTTGGTATTGTGGTGTTTTGTCCCCCTTGATAGAAACCGAAAAAAATTTCTCCCACACCTTGAAAATTGACATGAAAAGTGATGCTAACAGTAATGGTTATTCTTGTAGTGAAAAGAAAAATGTTGACATTTAAACGTTTTGGTTCACTTTTTTCTTTCTTCCTATGTGCCGACATGTGCAGTCACTGTCCACATGATTGATTTTCACGTGTTGTTCTTTACTTTGCATCATTTCACATAGGCCATTTGTTTAAAACAAACAAACAAACAAACAAACAAACAAACAAACAAACAAACAAACGAAGCCCAACAAGAATGTACCAGTATAGATTCATGGTTTCTGCTCCAAGTTTTAGGTTGCTGGGGTGGTTTGAACTTCAGAGAGACTCTGATAAGAAGTAGATGGGACTATATGATGTTTGCAGCATTATCTGATTCTTGTTGAGATGGAGAATGTGAGGAGTATGTAACAGAGCTAGAAGTGAGTCAAAGCTACCCAGGGAACCAGATCTCACTGTCATGTCCTGGAGTGATTTGATTTTCTTTGGATTCTTCTTCCCTTGGAGACTTCAAGGAAAAGAAGAAAGGAAATCTTCCATCATGAGAGAGAAAACAGCAGAGGGGCATAGGTGGGGCCTTTGGAACCCATGCACAGAACTGGTTCTTGCATCTGGTTGTAGAGAAGTAAGGTCTTGTAAAAGTTAATTTTTCTTCCCCTGAAAAATAAGAGAAATGCAAGATTAAGCTAAGACAATAATAACAGGCTGCTTTGACTGCACTCAAGTTTGTGCATCAGTATTTTATTTGTTTTGATATGTTCTCTTCCATTTTGGAGTAATTTTAGACTTGCAGAAAAGTTGCAGAGATAGTACAGAGCGCTCCTGTGTACCTTTCACCCAGATGTCCCCATGCAGGCGGCTTCCACAACCCTGGCACATGTAGTAAGACTGAAACCATCTCACTAGCACTTTCTTATGAATTAAACTCCAAACTTCACCTGATTTCACTAGTTTCCCACTAATTACCCTGTTCTATTCTGGGATGAGAATAAAATAAATAAATAAATAAAATAAATAAAATAATATATATAATATTATTATATTATTTTTTATATTTATATTTATATATATATAATATATTATAATATTATTATATTATAAAATAAATAAATAAATAAATAAAAGATGAGAATCTTTTTTTTAAAGATTTTATGTATTTGACAGAGAGAAACACAGCGAGAGAGGGAACACAAGCAGAGGGAATGGTAGCGGGAGAAGCAGGCTTCCTGCCGAGCAAGGAGTCCGATGTAGGGCTCGATCCCAGGACCCTGGGATCATGACCTGAGCCGAAGGCAGACACTTAACGACTGAGCCACCCAGGCGCCCCTCCATCATTTGTTTTTGATGTAGTGCTCCATGATTCATTGTTTTCATATAATACACAGTGCTCCATGCAATATGTGCCCTCCTTAATACCCATTACCAAGTTCACCCATTTCCCCACCTCCCTTCCCTCTAAAATCCTCAGTTTGATTCCCGGAGTCCAGAGTCTCTCACAGTTTGTCGCCCCCTCTGATTCCCTCCTCCCTTCATTTTCCCCTTTCTTCTCCTAATGTCCTCCATGCTATTTCTTATGTTCCACAAATAAGTGAAGCCATATGATAATTGTCTTTCTCTGTTTGACTTACTTCACTTAACATAAATTTCAGTTCCATTCACGTCAATGCAAAAGGGTATTCATCCTTTCTGATGGCTGAGTAATAGTCTGTTGTATATACGGACCACATCTTCTTTATCCATTCATCTGTTGAAGGGCATCTTGGCTCCTTCAATAGTTTGGCTATTGTGGACATTGCTGCTATGAACATTGGGGTTCATATGGCCCTTCTTTTCACTACATCTGTATCTTTGGGGTAAATACCCAGTAGTGCAGGTGTTGGGTCATAGGGTAGCTCTATTTTTAACTTTTTTGAGGAACCTCCACACTGTTTTCCAGATTGGCTGCACCAGCTTCCATTCCCATCAACAGTGTAAGATGGTTCCCCTTTCTCCACAACCTCTCCAACATTTGTTGTTTCTTGTCTTGTCAATTTTTGCCATTCTAACTGGTGTAAGGTGGTATCACAATGTGATTTTGATTTGAATTTCCTCAATGGCTAATGATGTTGAACATTTTTTTCATGTGTCTCTTCTTTGGAGAAGTGTTTGTTCATGTCTTCTGCCCATTTTATGACTTGATTATTTGTTTTTTGGATGTTGAGTTTGAGAGGTTCCTTATAGATCTTAGATACTAGCCCTTTATCTGTAGTGTCATTTGCAAATATCTTCTCCCATTCCGTGGACTGTTTACTTGTTTTGTTGACTGTTTCCTTTGCTGTGCAGAAGCTTTTTATCTTGGTGCAGTCCCAAAAGTTCATTTATAAAAATACTTTTTTGAAAGTGTTTTTTTCTTCTTCCTTCCCTCCCTTCCTCCCTTCCTTCCTTTCCTTCTCTCTTTCTTTCTTTCTTTCTTTCTTTCTTTCTTTCTTTCTTTCTTTCTTTCTTTCTTTCTTTCTTTCTTTCTTTCTTTCTTTCTTCTTTCCTTCCTTTCCTTCCTTTCCTTCCTTTCCTTCCTTCTTTCCTTCTTTCCTTCTTTCTTTCTTTCTTTCTTTCTTTCTTTCTTTCTTTCTTTCTTTCTTTCTTTCTTTCTTTCTTTCTTTCTTTCCTTTCTTTCTTTCTTCTTTCCTTCCTTTCCTT